>JAOEHI010002319.1:0-11783 GCA_025447815.1 Percopsis transmontana
GGCTGTGGCAATAATTTTGAAAAATAATTGCTCGCAGCAACATATGGGAAAAAAAGAACTATGAACTAGTTCATTTTTAAAATGTGTGAACTGAACTTTGAACTAGTTCATGTAGTAAATGAACTTTCCCATCACTGATTACTGGCAATAATTGAACTTTGACACAATAAATCCAATCCAATCCATCCTCAAATCAAAGACTGTTTGAAGGATCACTGAAGCCTGTATTGGTTGTAGAGATTCTCTTACACCTCTGTGTGTCACTTTAGGTCACACCAGAAGAAATGACCTACCTCACAAGGATCCACTACAAGGCCCAGTCCGACGGCGTATGGGGAGAACATGAAATTGACTACATTCTCTTCATGCAGAAAGTAGTGTCCCTGTTTGTTTGTTTGTTTGTTTGTTTGTTTGTTTTGTTTGTGTGTCTTTTGTGCCTGAAAGTAAGTTGGTTACAAACGGATGAATTTTTTTTTTTTTGCTGCTCTCTGTAGGATGTGGAGGTGAACCCAGATCCCAATGAGATTAAGACCCACTGTTATGTGACCAAGGAGGAGCTAAAGGAGATGTTGGAGCAGGCCAAGCGCAAGGAACTAGACATCACCCCCTGGTTTAGCCTCATTGCCGAGACCTTCCTCTTCAAGTGGTGGGACAACCTTCACAACCTCAAGCAGTTCATGGATCACGACCACATCCACCGCATGTAACTGGACCTCGGCTCTTTTTGGTGTTTGTTTGTCCACATCACAGCCACCACTGTAATGTAGCTCTCCGGGCCAGACCTGGCAAATGTTCAAACAGTATTGCTAAGGACAGTACAACCATTGCTGAAGCACTAATATGTTTATGTATGTAAGTGTAGATTGCTTCTAGACAGAGGCTGCTATGATGAGAGGAGGTTTAATGTATAATTTAACGACTGCTGCGAGTTCACAGTGACATTGTAGTTCTACAGCCATCCTTTTGCATGATGGACAAGTGTTTTGGAAACAATGATGCCAGATAGTCAGTTAACTAAGTAAATTAAGTAAGTAGGGGGGAATAAAAAAAAAATTGACATTTTCCAGAGAAATTGGCGTCCTGTTTATATCATAATTTAAAGTAGAAAACTTGTCAATCCATCTTTTGTTAAAAAATTATTTAATTGTTTAATATGCGACAGAAAGACATTGCCTGTCAAAAGCAGTATGCCACCGCCATATACCATGCCATATAAAATGAAAATTAAGCTAAATGTGATGTAAACTGAACTAATATATTTTTGTAGCAGATTTGTAAGTGCCTGATATAATAGGAGCTAGGCTGAATGCTGGCTACAAGTAGTGACGTTATCATGACCTTATCATGACCTATCATGTTGTATGATAGGCTTGTTACTGATGAATTGAAGAAAAGGTATTTTTGCAAAATTCTAGTCAATAAAAAAAAAAGTCACCATTCAGTTGCTGGGTTGTGATTGTTTCTTAAATAGAAGAAGGAATGTGCACTTTTGTACACTAATGTATACACAATATAAATGTTCAGACTGCTTGACAGAATAGATTATAGAAGAGCGGTTATTTTGGTGTTAATCTCATTTCCCCCTCCAGAATCAAATATTACTTCTGAATAAAGTTTAGGAATTTAGCTGAAGTATAATAGCAAGCAGCAGCATATTAAAATTCTCTGAATTATATACTGTAGAGTGAAATATGAGGACATTTTTTTTTCCAAACATGCAAGTTTGTCTTTTAATCATTGGAAATACCACTTTACCACAGCAAGTGGTAATGCTGCTATTTAATGTTAACAGAAACAAAGCCTATGGAAACGTAATTGTCATATTAAAATGTTTTTGCTTAAAATATTAGAAAACTAATTATTGCCGTTGAGATATTTGGAGTCATTTGAAAAAAGTACAGGTTTCCAGTTTAAAATATTAAAGAGATAAAGGTAATGCCAATTGGAATGGTATATTTGTTTTACAAATGTTTTTCTATTTGCAGATATAATACAATTCCACACCCGTCACCGGTTACAACTGTCAGCACTACATTTATGCTTTTTTTTTTCTCCTAGGCGAATGTAAAGTCTCTCCTGCATGTATTCTAATATTGCATTTCAGTGAGTAAAATACAAATACACAGCCATTAAATATAATCTATACAACCAATCGATGGCCAGTGTGTTCTGTGCAAATAACCAATCATTTCCTTTTCATTAACTTTCAAATGATTAACTGGCTTAACTGCAGTGTGCTCCCCAAAAGACTATCCTGCACTATTTACATTTATTATTTATGCATTTTTAACTTTGTAAAATGTAAATGTATAATATAGGTAGTTTCACCACACCTGCAGAACTAGCATTATGCAAAAATGGGTTTTAACCTCTATCTAACATGTACGGCTGTACAACTGAAATATATCTCCAACAGCTGCATCTAGTCACTGGTTGACCAAGTCTGTCAGTATTTGTAGTTTAACACTGTTAGATAAGAAAATTAAGATTGCGGGGTGTCGTGTCTAACAAATAGGGCATGTACGGAGAGGTCACAGAACAGGCGAATTGCAAGTCGTGCTCAGTTCAACAAAATAACGAATGTACCTACTATTAATGAATAGCCTATAACAAGGATAGATGACAGCATGAAAAGCCAGGTAGGCTACTAATGCCGGGAGTTTGTATTCCTCATTCATGTATGTAGAATTTGAGAGTATATCTAAACAGGCATACATACTATCAATCTCTCCTAAAAAGGCAAACGCACACTCATGCTCGCATTGTCTTGGTTGTAGGGATTCGTCACCAGAGGGCAGCAGATAGCGTATAGCTGTGACATGTTAACAGAAATGAACCGCTTTTGAGGGAATGGAAAACTGGTGTTGATTTGAGATGGTAAGTGTATAATCCTAGGCGGCTAATGTGGCAGACATATCAAAGAGCAAGGACAGGCGAGCTGTCACGCTGCCAACCCAGTAGCCTCCTTCTCAGACAGTTGCCGCAATCAAAGACGCCTTATTGTCACATCCAAAATGTTTGATCCCAGATTGTTCTTGCGGCAGCAGATGAAAGATGTGTAGTTTTGCATGAGGTGTCCTGATTCTGAGGTCCCAGAGAGATGTTTGTGGTGGTTTAGAGGTACTATTGTTCCCTAATACTCTGGAGATTTGGTCTGCTCCGGAAACGAAGAGCTTTGTACTAAAATTAACTATTCATGGTTTGAGTTAAATGACATCTATTTTTATAATTGAAAGCAAAGTATTAAAAATATATATTTAAAAAGAAATAAGCTGTTTATCAGGTGATACAATAAAACAGAGTATAGTTATTAAAATATATTCAAGTGAAGATACAGCAGATATTTTGCTTATAATACTCCAAACTACTATGAATTTGTATAGGCCTATATACTGATTTTGTTTGCTAAAGACTTGTGAAACTTTATCAAGAAAATAAATCAATGACCCCAGCCGATGGCTGTATTTGTTATCTTGGGTGATTTTAATATTCCATTAACCTTATAAGCTAAGAACATTTAAACATTAGTTTATTAAATAAGTACATTTACTGAATGCACTTAAGTAGCGATAGCACATCTGAGCTGAAATGATTACTGGCTGCTGAGATAAGATTACAGACTGATAAGTACAAACAGCTAAAATACCTTCTGTGTGTGAAACTGAAATAATATTCTATATTAGCTATATCTGGTTAAATATAGCAAGAGTTCTTAAGAGATCCTAAAAATCTTCAAAGTATTTTTATCACATCCATGCATGTCAATGTAAGTGAACCATGACACACTTTTCCAATGGCACTTCAGAAACACAGAAGTTTGTTGTTGACAGGGTAGTCATCCAGGAGTGTACTCGGAATGTGTTTTTGCAATCTCCAAATCTGTGTTTGGGAGAATCTGTGTGTTCCGTTTTATTTTTGTTGTGTGTTTGCCCAAGACCATAGCCTGGTTAAAAACGTCCTAATTTTGCAAGATCAGCCTCTACGATTTGCTTCGCTATACATATCAGTGAAAGGGAACGCTCAATTGAAAACTGGTTCTCAGCCAGGTGGTGCCATATAGGTATTAATCAAATTATTAGCAGGCGATTGGACCACCTTCAACTAATCAGAACATAAAACATTTGCCGATGATCTTCAAACACAGGCACTAGGACAAGAGTGGACCACTAAATCAGCACTTGGGATGAGTTTTGAATGACAGGCACTTAGTAGCTGTCGGCACCAACTGAACTACACTGGTTTTCTATTGAGTGTTCCCAGACTGATATGCAAAGCAAAGAAAAGCAAATCGCAGAGGCGGAGCTTGCAGTATCAGGAATAGTTTTAGCCAGACTACCAAGACCACACCAGAACCGCCGCAACAGAATAACCGTATAAAATCCTTGTGGAAGGAAAAGACAAAATACTAAAAAACACAGTTGAAATTATAAGATATATTTGCACAGAGAAGCACAGGAAAAAACATTTCCCCCCTTTTTTATCCCTTTTTTTCGGAAGCGGACACAGAACAAACAGATACAAAAAATAACAACAACAAAACAAATCATCTGGCACTGTGAACAGTTGGCATTTGTCGAAAAACATAAACAGAATATACAGAAAACAGAAAATAACAAAACACGCTTGTCGTCAGGCGAATGTCTTTCACAGAGGCAGCACAGTTGTCAGTCCCATGGACACTCGCAGCAATAAGAGTAGTAGTAGTATTAGCAGAGTCGATGCTTGATTGACGGTGTAGTAGTACGGTATATAATAGTCCGTTCTCCTAAACATGTGTCTCCAGGAGACCATTCTCAGGTCTGATTGTTATAAACCAACCTATAAAGTGCTTTCTCAAAGAACAAAAATATAACAAGATCCTCCCTCCCAAAACCATCATGAACTCTACATTAAATCAGTATGTCAGTTAGGGCAACATCACAGGTAGGAAAGAAATGGTAGGAAGGATTAAAAACGGTCAGTTCAGGCACGAGCAGGGAGCCCTCCTCGTTCTCCACCCAGTCTTGTTTCTGGTGGTGTTTTGATGTATTCATTTATTTATTAATATACTTTTTTGAAATTGGTTTTCTTTCTACTTTTTGAAAGGCGTCAGTCTTCCGATGTTGTGCCAGAATGTGGAGGATTTGCGCTTGGGCTCCGCCAGCATGAAGACTTGCTGCTGGGGCACCGAGCTGGGCAGAGACGGGTGCTTCTGGCGCAGGAGGAAGTCGTAGTAGGGCCTGGTCACCGCTGGGAACATGGGGAAGAAATCCATCATGAGTGCATCAGATATCAGACCTGGTTGGTGTGGCTGGCTGTTGATTTGTTTATAACCTGCTCAAATGTCTCATTTTCTGTGTAAATGTTTACAAATAACGAATTCGCTAGGACGAATCACAAACACTGTATATGTTTAGCCCTTCTTAGACCTTAATAACAACCACTACTTCACCCCACAGATTGTTTCTGAGCTTTGTGAACCATCATTGAGTCAAATCCATATGGGTTGTCTCCAGGTACTGTGGTTCATACCTTTGGGTTTTCCAACAGGATGGCTTTTGCAGGCATTCAACATGGCCTGTTTCTTCTGGACCTCAGTGAGAGAGAAACCTGGAAAGGCAACATAAAATAATAATCAAAATGCTGCCCTCTGCATTAGCTTTTCATATTTAATACTGTTCTGCTTTAGTGTATTATTAAGGTCAGTGCCAGGGTGATATTAAAGTTATAGTTGATAGGAGTTTGCCTGAGTAACAATGACATTAAAGAAAACTGATATTCCAGATAGATACTATTAATGTGTACAAAAAACAGCTTGGGACTGCACTGCAGATAAGGAACAAGAAGTGAAGCTACTGGCATTTTGCCTGCTCATGCCTTGGATAGGTGTCACACAAATCCATTTACTGATTCCAGCTCTGCATTCTGTGATCCTGTGCCAGCTAAGGGTATGTAAGTATTAATGCAAATTTAGTGGAGAGAAAATGATCACTCATGCAAAGAGTTATTCGGGGATAAAATAAACATTGATATACAGCTATAAAGTTGAACTTTCCATTGTTTGTGAAATAAGCTAATTGTATTAAGGCAACACTTATCAGTAATTGATTGTAATTGATCACGTTGATAAAAAAACGTAATGCGGGCCATTCCATTTCTGCCTATCCATTGTGCCATTGGAAGATTAGAACAGAACAGCAAATGGAAATGGACATCATTGTCTTAGCTCAATCATAAATAAATAGCATCGACACATACTGACATGACAAGGTTCCAGGCTGTTCCTTTAAAGAGGTTATCAGTGACAGAGGAGGTGAACACTAAACTGGGCGCGGCGGCCGCGTCTGACCTGTCTCGAGGTCGTGCTGCACCTGTCTCCGCTCATCGGAGAAGGCCCGCAGCCATCGTTGCTTCTGCTCCGGCTTCTTGGCACACAGAAGGTGGACCTCGTCGCCGTGAAGCGAGCGCAGCTTCAGGGCGTTCTTCACGCTGACGTTGAAGTCCTTCTCCTTGCCGTCCTCCATGTCCATCACCTCCATCTGATCCATGTCCAGCCGCCCTTTGTAGTACAGCATGTCTTTGCGCAGAAGGTCCTGCCGGACAGAATACAGGGCGGGATGAACACAAATGATTCAAACCTGTTCTATGTAACTTTTTCCCATGAAGAGATTTCACATGGTTTCAATATGAATAAAACATGGAGTGTATTTGAGTGAAGTCTGAAAAACAGCCTTAGATGTGCTCTCAGCCGCACTGGTTTGGAAGCTAAAAGGGGAGAAGGTACATCGTGAATCCACTCTATGTAGTCATACAGTAGATTCATTCCTGGAGCACCCACCTTCTTGCAGTACACCATCTGGTGGTCGAACAGGAAGAACATTCGCTGCTGACTCTTGGCTTGCGGCTGGGACAGTTTGGTCATCTCCCCGGAGAAGATCAGATCAGAGCTCCTGATGAGAACGTCTTCGCCCTGCGGGGACGGACACACACGCGCACACACACACACACCAGTTACAAATCACATTAAGAGTGTGAACTGAGAGGTGGTTATCTGATAAGGCGCTTGGCTCGCTACCTCCCAGTCCTCAATGGAGCTCTGCCACTGGGCGATCTTGTCGATGTTCTCCAGACGGCGTTTCCGCTCGTTGATGAGACGGGCCACATTCTTCATGGCGTTTAAGGCAGCCTCCACGTCTTTGTAGTCTCTAGAGAGCAGGAAGTCACGACGGGTTGGTAATATCAATAGAAACACAATGTATACTCAGATGATTGTGTTAATCACCCTACATGTTACAATTACGACCAGGCTAGGAGTCCTAGACCACTGGACTATCCTGCCTCCTTGTTTGTTAAATCACATCTTAAAGGAATACTTCATCCATAAATTATAATTCATTTTTACTTTTGCTACAGTGGAGTTTATTTTGATCCCCTAATTATAATTTTGGATGAAATGTTCCTTCAATGGAGCCTCACATCCTCAAAGTGAACGCAGATGATCCGCACAATCTCCAAATTACCTGTGCTGTGGGTTGGTGTATTTGAGCAGCTCGGCCAGCTGCAGCGGATACTTGCAGATCTTCTGAACGGGCGTGAGCAGGAAGCCGTCCAGGGAGATGTCAATCATCTTCTGGAGCAGTCGGCAGGCCTCGAAGAAGAACACGTACTTGTTGACCTTCATGAGCTTGGACAGCTGGACGCAGGCGTTAGGGTGGTTGTTGCAGTACTCCGAGTAGATCTGAAAGTCTGTTTGCTGCAGGGTGAAGGGGTTAAAAGTTAATAAATGCTTTGGTTTATGGTGCGCCTTCACACTGGTTCAACACCAGTGAGACTGTGGACTGGCTGATAATAACGGTCATCCATTAGGCAAAGGTTGTTTTAACAAATTTCTAGTTAAAAAGTGTTATCAGTAAAAAGTAATATTTTGTAGGAATGAGAATACAACACTACAATACACTTGTGCACCCCTTATCCAAAGAGGGGTGACCTCGTCATTTAAATAATGTAGGATTGTGTTTTTTGAAAAAAAAATAAAATATGTGATTCGTAACCCCTCAACCAACCAATAGCGTCACACAAGTCCTAGTCTAATGTTGCGACAGCAAGCGTTTCTTGCTCCGCTCTTCCTGCTGCACGTACGTGTTCGAGGAAGCAACAGCCGATCTCGCTGAGGTGGGGCTGCTCCTTGTTGAACCTCTTCTCCAGACCTTTCAGGAACTTCCTCTGGAATCGGTAGATTTCCTCGATGTTGCCGAAGATGGTGCGGAGCTGCTCCTCAGTGAACATGTCGGTCCGCTTGCGACACTGCTTGATGTAACCCTGCGCACAACAAAACAAACACGAAACAAAACGGTGGGAAAAATCATTATGGAAAAATCAAATATTGGAAAGAGTCATGTTTTTCAAATAAGGTGCTAGCACCCCTAGGGGTACTTGAAGGTACTACAGATACAATATACAAGGTAAACAAGACATAATAATCATTCATTAAACATTTTATTTAATTCTGAATTATTTAAATGACGTTTAATATGTAAAACTCGTTTTACGTTAAATTTTACATTTATGTTGACGTTTTCTAAAATTGGGCAAAACAACTGGAGAACCTCCGGGGGTCACAACATAGCATGTAAACAAAAGTTTTGTAATTCTCAGTGTCTCCATTGCACCATCCTCCCAGAGGGAACACCGACCTCACAGATGTCTTTGAGGTGCTTAATGTAGTCCCTCTCCGTGCTCATGATCTCATTGATCACGTTGGTCCTCATCTGCTCCTTGCAGGGCAAGCCGGGCCCCAGGATCAGCCCCAGCCCGGCCCTGCTCTCCTCCCCGGCCTGCGTCTCCTCCAGCTGGGTCAGGTACTCTTCCATGGGCTCATCCTGGTTCACACGCAGCTGGAGGACGACGGAGAAGACGCGGAGATGTTTAACGCCTCAGCTAACGTGCCGGAAGAATCACCCACAAAATTCTCCACCACTAAATATCCCTTTCATCTCATCTTAGGAAACTCCACTAAGCAATGTTTTAGGCCAAGTAAAGAATCCATAATCTGAAAAACGTTTTAAACCACGTACACTCGTGTAAGAAGGAGATTGCAATCGTTCGGTAGTTACAGAAGGAGCTATTTTAGTTTACATTTTGCACATCTCTCTGCCACAAAGGTCGCCATGGTTACCGATAAGGTTAGCGCTGTCACAGCTGCATCCACACTACAGTCCAATAACTGCTGTTTTCAGGGGAAAACCGCTTAGTGGACATTAACTTGAGTGTTGGAGTAATGTATACAGATATAATTAACAAATGAATTAGGGAATCATTACTTTATATACGTTTTTGTTCCAGTTATTAGTGAAAAACAAAAAA
The DNA here is from genome assembly GCA_025447815.1 of Percopsis transmontana. Lineage (NCBI taxonomy): Eukaryota > Metazoa > Chordata > Actinopteri > Percopsiformes > Percopsidae > Percopsis > Percopsis transmontana. The sequence continues at coordinate 9,343 of JAOEHI010002319.1, forward strand.
ACAAATCTAACAAAACGCTTAGTGCTAGCACAGCAGGTTCATTACATGGCATAGCCTAATGAGGCCTTACTAAAAATGTAAAAGACGTAATTTTGCAAAAAAAAGTACTTTACGAGATCCCATTCCTACAATCTAGCAATAATGAAACAGCTGCAGTCATTAATCAGATGGTAATTAAGCACTGCAAAGCCCAGCCCGTCTGCTTATATTCACCTCACCCCAGGGCAAGAATGGAGAGAGAGAGACTTTGACTTACCCGTACAAAGCTGGCGGGGAACCAGCCCTCACTGTCCAGGATGCGACCCCACCACCACTCCTTGTTGGTGGCATCGACTACTTCGATGACGTCCCCGGCCTTGAATCCCAGCTCCTGGTCGTCCATGGTGACATGATCCCAGAGGGCTTCCGCGTACACCACGCTGCCATCGCTGATCAGCTACAGAGAACACCAGAGAATAAGCATAAAACAATGTACAGAGCAGAACTAGTATTCACTGTCTCTGTAGGAGGGACAATGAATGAGCTCCAATGAGCTCTGTTATGTTTTAGTTTTAGTTTTTGATGATTGTTATTTTTGTGCATAACCGCTTAGTGGACATTAACTTGAGTGTTGGAGTAATGTATACAGATATTGTTATGGAAAATTTAGTAACACACCACACTGGAACAGAGGAAATATGGTCTTTGTAAATTAATTTAATTGCAATTAAATGGAGACAGTTCACAGTTCTCTCGCTGTCTGTCTGTGAAAAAATGCCCCACCACGGAAGGTCGGAGAAAACCTTTTATACGCATGATTGGGTCAAAGGTTAGGGGTTGGGGTTTGAACCCTAGCAGATAAAACACCAACAGTCTTAAATTCTCCTGCGACACCATCATAAAACCCCCCTCCTCTCTGAAGGAGAAAGAGGTAGATAAGTTGTCTAAACAGATAGGGTGAGAGGGTGAGGGGGATCACAGAGAGCCTGAACCCCCCTTCCCAAGCATGCCAAATGAGTGTGTGTCCTTAACAAAAGCAGCTGTCTAAACATATAAAATTGTAAAACACAATTGTATGTAATGTGAATAAAAAATTCTATAACAATGTAATTAACAAATTAATTAGGGAATCATTACTTTATATACGTTTTTGTTCCATTTATTAGTGAAAAACAAAAAGGAAACAAATCAAACAAAACGCTTAGTGCTAGCACAGCAGGTTACATGGCATAGCCTAATGAGGCCTTACTAAAAATGTAAAAAGATCTAATTTTGCAAAAAAAGTACTTTATGAGATCCCATTCCTACAATCTAGCAATAATGAAACAGTGCATATTGTTGTGCATAAACTCTTGTGCCTTGCATTTGAAAGATTTCTTGTCTGGGGTCATGGGTTTGCTACTCCACCACAAAATGGTCGATATTAGAGAACATGAACAAGGTGTGTTTAATGCAACTTATCATGATGTCATTGGATTCAGCCCACTGTGTGCGACACTGAAGCAACACAACATGCCCGGTTGCACCACAGACCACATCATAACAATATAGCCTCTCAAGCTAACGAGACAGGGTCCTGGTGAGCCGACAGTGCTTTGTATCGCCTGCCAAGTCTGACTTCAGCTCGTCAGAAATCAATGTGGCGATAACCCCGTTGCCGGAATGAGATGCGAGATGGAGCCCGGGAGATACATTAACGTGCGAGACACAAAGAGACGCTCAGATAAGCAGGAAGAGGGACAGACTACGAGATAGAAGTGGTGTTATTGATGTACTCTAGATGCTGCAGTGGTCATATTTCACCCTGTGGACGCAGCTCCCTTTTGACTGCAGCAACGCGGCCCTGGGACTCCGAACGGACACTCTATTACCCTATCCCTGCCCTCAACACTGCAGAGCAAACACAAATTGCACCTGAGCAGACTGTTTGGGTTCCTCTGCTGAGTTACGCTCCTGACGGCGGGCGAGAGACGTTTAACTTGTCAGCGCTGCGATGCCGCGTGGCTTTTGTGCCGGTAAAGGTGTCAGAAGGGTTACTTCTGTAATGTGTGTCGCCCCCCCTGCCCCGCCTTCCCAGCCACCACCATCAATCAATCACTACGGTGAGGGTGACAGACCAAGTGGCCGTTGCTAGGCAACTCACCCACACCATCTTGGCTCTCCTCTGCCTTTCTCTGCACAAGCATCTGTCCCCATCGCCCTTCCCTCTAAATATCCCCCCAGAACACGGCCTGATGAACAGCAACTAAGGTATCACCGGGGCACACATCCAGGTGTGCTACAAGATGACGACGATGAGAACTAAATGGTCGAAGCAAGGACAGACGCGCACGCATGCACACACACACAGAAGAAGCTGACCCCCATTTCACCTCTTGCCTTGATTGAGCACACACACACACACACACACACACACACACACACACACACACACACACACACACACACACACACACACACAC
>JAOEHI010002320.1:0-11783 GCA_025447815.1 Percopsis transmontana
CCCCCCCCAAAAAAAAATGTGTATATATTTAACATTTTGACACATATATAAATAAAAACATATATAAACTTCATAGAATATTTATTTAGGAACCTTTTTCTTTTTCACACGTGTCAAAGTCACTTAGGGAACTGCTTCCACGCCAGTAATTTGTTTTCAAAAAAGTGTATTTATAAAAAATAAAAGACAAAAATATAAATAATTTAATACATAATAATAGTTAAAAAAATATTAAATCAGATATAAACTTTTTTATTATCATTTAGGAAAAAATTTTCAGCTCATGGAAATCAGAAATCCAGTATCTGAAAATATTACAATATTAGAATAATGATAACAACTAGACATGGGTCACGTGACATAGCATACACGGCAATACTAAAAATGGCAAAGTGGGGAAACTAAAGGACCAAAAATGATACAAAAACGATAATATTAACTTCACAACAAAATTGTCCTTTATTAGTCAGTTTGTTCAGCCTTACGTATTTCTTGGTTTATTCCACTATACTTAAATCCCTGTATTAGCCTACTAATTAGTATTGATGGCCTGTGTTTCATACAGTATGTAGACCTATCTAATGACCAAATATCCAAATTGTATTCTGATTTCTCATATTTTATGAACTATGTTCTCTATTTTAAAGATAGCCTACACTTAATACCAATAACGCACAGTGTGCACAGTTGCAATATAAAACAGAAATAGTAATCTGGAGAGGAAATATAGGGTTCCAGAAGCCCAAACCAATAGGTGTATTTTTAAAAACATTATCACAAAAAAATATTTTCTACATTTTAATCGGAAAGAAAAATATAAATATATTTTGACACCTTCTAATTTCCACCACCAGTGGGCGTTCTGACTCCTGAATTGGATATTGCTGCATTTATGAATGGGAGTTGAAGAATGCTAATAAAGAATAAAATGTAAACAAATATTTCCTGTATTTATACTATATCCGTCATATTTTAACTCCTAGTTTTAGATAAACATCAAACAGAAACCTCTCAGTAGTTTCAGTCCGAGACTTGGGCCATGCCTGAAAACGTATCCTGACGTGCCTGTTGCGTTTTGTTACTTAAACACTTTGGCAAATGCTTTACATGTAGGCCTACATTATATTCAGGAAGACAATGACACTGTTTCATTACCTCACTGCTACTGAGCAGAGAAATTGTGTCAAAAGGTAGCCTCTAATATCAAAATGGTTTATTTGCTTAATCCAAACCAAGGTAACGCCTTTTAAATTTAGAAGTTTCTTTTTTTTTTTTTACACATGTAGTGCTTGTTGTAGACAGACCAAAATCATTGTCCTTAATTATTGGACACATTGACAAATTATTGCAGTCTGTATATAGTATTTACACCTATGATTTACACTTACACAACGCAAACTGAGTGAGTTGCTCAACGTGGATGACGCAACAGACGCCAACCCCCGGAAGGCTAGCTGCTGACTTGCTAAGCGAGTTCCAAACGCTGGTAGACATGGAGGCGGTTTTCCTCAGCCTCTACTGACAGCTGTAGTGCTCAGAGTCTGCTCGGATCAAGAATCCCCACAACATATTATTATTTTAAGGTAGGCACGGACGAGAAATCAGGTTTGACATTTTGGTGGCGAAACAAATTACATCATTTAATCATGATGACGTCGGTTTATTTAGCCTAGCACAGAGTTAGCTCACTAGCTTGTCTAGCCATTGAGCATTGGTCTGAAACTATAGCATAAACATACACATTCATAACTCGATTGTCTGCCACACACTGTTACATAGAATAACAAACAGACTGCGTGACACGTTTGATTATGAGAGTATATTGGTAGCTTGATGGCTCAAGGAAGCTAGCCTCTTGCAAACGTGAATGTTAGCTTGTTTTATGAAGGTGTATGTTGTCAAATTCACACAAACTATAACTTTGTCAGTAATGGTTTAAAATGTTTTAATGCACTGTACACACGCTTTTTTAAGCCTAGAGTCTAACCCCTGTCAGTGGCAGCGAGCTGGTAAAATCTCCACTTTGGTGCCAGTGTACAGGTGGATACTTTGACAACTGTTTAGGCCTAGCCTTACACACCCTTGTGGTGTCTTCATATTGTGTTTACTTTTTCTGTCCAGGTTCAGAATAATGACCCACCCTTTCCACCATAAGATAAAGCGTTTAATTTTCAACCTCAAATCTAGTTTGCACGAAGAAGCATCCTGTCACCTAGCACAGCTTGTTGAATAACTTGCGGGGAGGCTGTGTTTATATTGTATACCCCTTTTTAATAAAAAAATAAATAAAATACATTTCTTCCAAAAAACATTACATTCTGATTTATTTAATAGACACAAGTTCTTCAAATCTCCTTCTTTGTATGTACACACTTTTTGTTACAAATTATTATATACATGAATTCAATTTATTAAATTTGGTAATTTGCAGATGCTTTTTATCCAAAGGGACTTACAATTCCATGCTGCTATTACATGGAGCAGATAGAGGTTAGCCTAGACCTAGGTTAGCCTACACCGAGACCACTAGACTATCCTGCCCCCACAATATATGCAATGAGCTTCTCTGTGAGATGTGTCTACCTTAGCAACAGGGAGGACAGGGAATTGATTACTGTAGCCTATATTATATAATTTGTTTAAAATTTAAACATGCGTTATCTATTGTGATCTACCATGCACTGTATCTTCCATCTGTCATCTTCGCACCTATTAAGTTCTCAAGTCACGCAGAAGGTGTGTGGGTGAGATTGCTGTTAATCTGTTCTAAAGATAGTCTCACTTTGGCTGGATGATGCCAATTGTCAAGCATGGGCCACTGGCATGTACTTTTGATCTGGTGCATCACAGTCCACTAGTTTGCTGTTTGCAGAAGTACAGTAGAATGTGCTAGACCAGCATTTCTTCTGAATGTTTTTAATTGAGGTGTGAATACGTTGTGTTACCATTTGATCCACTGTTGTGCCTTGCCCTCGATCACACTATTTTCTCTTCAGCCGGCAGGTCAGGCCCCAAAATGGAGTCCATGCTGAACAAGCTGAAGAGTACGGTCACCAAGGTGACCGCTGATGTCACCAGCGCCGTTATGGGCAATCCGGTGACGCGGGAGTTTGAGGTGGGCAGACACATCGCCAGCGGTGGTCCCGGCATGTGCTGGAGGATTTATAATGGCACCAAGAAGTCAACCAAGCAGGTGTGTGTAATATGTGGCCTTCAGTTTTGCACACACTTTTTAATATGTCAACTGATGGTGCTGCGGATCTGAGACGAGGCACTTCCGCATTTTCATAAAACTTCGGGCCTTCATAATGCTAATCCTCGCAACCCCAATCTGATCTCCAGGAAGTGGCTGTGTTCGTGTTTGACAAAAAGATGATAGAGAAGTACCAGAAGTTTGACAAGGACCAGATCATCGACTCGCTGAAAAGAGGGGTGCAGCAACTGACCAGACTCCGCCACCCTCGCCTGCTCACTGTCCAACACCCCCTGGAAGAGTCACGGTTAGTAGAAGCGCACATACAAGCAAGCAAACAAGCTTTTGTCTCGTATTTTTTGCTACTCTTAAATGTCTAGTGTATTTCTCTTGGTTTACTTGTAGGTTGTGCGTGTGTTTGTTCAGAAGTCATGATCAAAAGACTTGTCAGACTGCTCACTGAATAATATATTGTCCCTGTAATAGGGGTCGACCGATATGGTTTCTTCAAGGCCGATACAGATTACTACCCATCACAGAAACTGATGGCCGATATTAATTTGTCTTAAATATTACAAAGCAAACTTTCTTCAAATAAAAATATTTAATTAAAAAATATCAAACAATATTAGGATATTGTACATATTCAACATAAATATAACATTTCACATAAAAAACAGTTTGAAAATTTTTTGGAGTTGAAATTAGACTTGCTTGCTGCAGACAGCCATTCCTGAAGCGGTTTTCGTCTAATGGACCCATACTGCACTCATTTTTGGGCATCCATCTGCAATGAGACGGTTTTAGAAGTAAGTGTTAAAAGAGGGATAAAAAAAATGGAATTTATGTTCTCACCGTGTAGTCTACATTATATTTACTATTGCAGCATAAAATGACAACATTGCACATAATCACAACTTGCGTCCCTCCTTATGCCTGTAATAAATGTCATTCTAAATGTATAGGAAGGCTGTGTGTGTGACACAGAGAGGAAGGGAAAGATATATGCGGGGGCTATCTAATGTGTGCACAAGTGAAAGGAGAGACGAACGGAAAAGCGATAACTCCCATTGTCAAATTTGTCCACAAGAAAGATACATGTGAGGCAAGAAATGGAGTGATGAGGGGAGGGGAGAGAAAATTAGTATGCTACTGAATTAAAAAAAAAAAAAAAATTTTTTTTTTTACTGCAGTAACTACGCATTTAGCGACTACGAATTAGTTATGTTGTATTAGGTGACTTGTGTTTATCTTTCATTGGAAAACAGGATACGCTGCCACGTATGTGCACACAGAAGCAAGAAATTAAATGCAGGAAGAAGGTCCTGTTTTCTGGAGTAGTGCATCTATGCAATTTAACATGGAGCTATGGCAGCGATGGCATTTGCTCATAGCTGTGGCAATTAACTGGGGGCAATATACCAGGCTAAACTACACCAGCAGAATGCCAAATTTACTTGGAGGGCATGTCTTGAAAATGCTGTACTGCTTCAGACTTTGCGAAGAAGACGTTCTGCCGTCAGACGACTGGGGCTATGGGAGCCGTTTAGCTAAACTTGCGAGTATACCTGGTAGTTGGGTCGGATCACGTTCCCACCACAAACAAACCACTCCAGAGTTTGTTTTTGGACCGGACCGAGACCACCTTCTCTCGGTATGGTTGTTTTGGTCCGCACCCGAGTGCAATTACGGTTTTCACACCAAGGGGAAAAATGAACCAGAGTCAGAATTGTTTTTTTTTAACCGGACTAAAAAGTGCTCGTGTAAAAACACCCTTAATATAATTTTTCTCTTTCATTCATGTTGCCTCAACTCCTATATGTAATTATTTTTTTGTGTAAGGAATCTTAGTGTGCTTGCTTCTTATTAAATGGCTACTTTGTCGTTTCTCCTCTAAAGGGACTGCCTGGCTTTCTGTACAGAGCCTGTGTTTGCCAGTCTGTCCAATGTGCTGGGCCAGTGGGACAACTTGCCCAGCCCTGTGCCCACCGACATCAAGGAGTACAAACTTTATGATGTGGAAACCAAGTACGGTTTGTTACAGGTGAGAGGGCAAACAAAGGGCCTATTGTAGAAGCCTTCATTAAATAAACTGAAATAAAGAGATGTACATTACTACAGCATTGTGTTATATGTTATATGATGTGTCTAGCAGGTTTTGGTACTATAGCACATCCATGTGTTATTTCTGGTCAAAGCCAGTTTAGCCAGCTCCAAGCCCCACCTTTCTATGTCTGTCGAGAGATGAATGTAAGCCCTATCCTCAGTGTAGTGATGCCATGTTGTAGGCTGTGATGTTAGGAGCACCTCGTTCTTTCAATGCTAGGAATGTGAGAATTGCCTGCAGCATCGCAGGTGACACCTGCTGACCCTGTAGTGTGCATTCACAGTGTTCGTTGTTGTTTGCACTTCATTTTCAGTTTTCTCTCTCAATTTCCTTTCAACATAAAGCTCCATTAAGGAGAATAATACATATTTAAACCTGCTATCTGTATTACTGAGGGCTTCAGCCACCATGCGCCACCTGCAGTTGCTTTATTTCAGCAATTATTCTGATTTCCCTGTTGACAATTCCGCCCACATTTTCTGGAAGTCTTGAGGCCTGTAGTGCGACTATGTAGCAGTTGTCCTTGCCCCTAAATAGTACATAAAATACATTTAAAGGAGGAAAAAAATATAAATTCACCACGGGACCTACTGGCAAAGACAAATGCTTAATGGAGGTTTAAAATGATTTTGTACCTTTCCATATTCCCATGCTTCCCGCCTCAGATCTCGGAGGGCCTGTCCTTCCTCCACAGTGGGGTGAAGATGGTCCATGGCAACCTGTGTCCGGAGAACATCATCCTCAACAAGAGCGGCGCGTGGAAGATCATGGGCTTCGACTTTAGCATCTCCTCCACCAACCCGGCGGAGGTTCGTTTTGCACGTTAACAGACCCCTTCCCATTTCAAATAATGTGGGATGCTTCCTCTGTATCCTCACACATCTGTCCCCCCCCCCCCGCAGCCAAAGTACACCTGCAAGGAATGGGAGCCCAACCTCCCGCCGCTGTGCCTGCCAAACCCGGAGTATTTGGCACCCGAGTACATCCTCTCCGTGAGCTGCGACTCCGCCTCCGACATGTATTCGCTGGGCGTGGTCATGCACGCCGTCTTCAACGAGGGCAAGCCCGTCTTCCAGGTCAACAAGCACGACATCTTCAAGAGCTTCAGCAGGCAACTGGACCAGGTGATGGAGGGAGGAGAGAGACACAGGTTGCTGTGGAGGGAGAGCCTTCTGGTCTAATGTTCTAATATTGAGGCAAAGTGTTGTTGGAGAGCTATATGGGTGTTGTAGTGGCAGTGCACTTTCATACTCCAGTGTTTTAATGCCTCTCTCTCTTCTGTCTCCCTCTCTCTGCAGTTGAGCAGCATGAATCCAGCTTTGCTCAACAAGATCCCCGGGGAGGTGCGAGACCACGTGAAGATGCTGCTGAGTGTCAGCCCCAACGTCCGGCCCGACGCCGACCAGGTGACCAAGGTCAGCATCGCCGCTACCACGCACATACAGACGGAGCACACCTGTTATTTGTGCTACTGATTCTGAGGGAGGAGCATATTATAGCAGGGCCTCTATCTTCCTATCTATCCATCATCATAGCTGGCACTGTTATCCAAAGTGACTTACAGTTTCTGTTTTTTATTTGTTGTTATTCATGAAAATGTGAAATGTGTCGGTCTCGGGACCTTTCAGCTGGGACCACCTTAACCACTAGCCTATCCTGGTCCCATTTAATATTTCCCAATATTCAAGTAGTGATGTGACCCAATATGGTCTGTGTGTGTTGGTATGGTGTGTGATCCAGATCCCGTTCTTTGACGACGTGGGTGCTGTGACCCTGCAGTACTTTGACTCCCTGTTCCAGAGAGACAACCTGCAGAAGTCCCAGTTCTACAAAAGCCTGCCCAAAGTTCTGCCCAAACTCCCCAAGGTAATGGCCTTATGCCATTGCAATGGCCTCATGCCATTGCAATGGCCTCCACGTAACTTCTATAGGTCTGGTTGGTGAATAACCGGAAGTGACATTGTGTGATAGCGTTGTAAGGCAACTCGGTGAAAACAAACGGCTGTCAAAATCAGTGTTTGACATTTTCTTGTAACGGATAGCAGTTCTAAGCTAAATAATTGAAAATGCCGAAAAGTGCTTCACGCTCGGTTGCTAAGTTCTGACAGCGGTTTGTTTTCACCGAGTTGTCAAGCCACTGCCGGACATGACGTCACACCGACTGGTTAAGAATACAATTAGGAATTCAAATTGATTTTAAAAAGGTGTGCGCTCGCGTTCCTTCCAGCGTTTCACTCTACCCCTCTCTTAACTCTCAGAGAGTGGTGGTGTATCGGATCTTGCCCGCTCTGACGTCGGAGTTTGTCAACCCAGACATGGTTCCCTTTGTCCTCCCCAACGTGCTGCTGATCGCGGAGGAGTGCACCAAAGAGGAATATGTCCGCCTCATCTTGCCCGACCTCACACCTGTCTTCAAGCAGCAGGAGCCCATTCAGGTATTGTAACTGCTCGCACGAACGCACATAGAACTACATATCACTTATGTGCATGTATGTACTCCTCTCACCCATGTTGTCTTTAGATGGTATTTAGAGGGACAGTATGGGTCTATCTTATTATGGCGATTGTGTTCTTTTGGCGTGTTGCCTCTTATTGTTGGACATTGGCTTTGCATGGTTTGGTTCAGTATAGAGAGCCGAAGTCCAGCCTCGATTTCCAGGCTTCCGGGTTTCTTCCGGCTAATCGATGTTCCTAAAAATATAAATCGAACGCTATTGAACTATTACATGGATACACTATGAATGAATTGCTCACTTTATGAAAGGGGCTAGTTTCTGGCAAGTGACGTTTAAGTCACTCTGCCCAAGGACTTAAGTGAGAGATTGTGTTCATTAAAGCCCCGTTAAAAAATTATTCAGAACATTTGTGTAGATAAAAAAAAAAAAACAAAAAAAAAAAACTTTTATTGGAATTTTAGAAATCTTCATGAAACCGGCATTCTTACAGACCACGGACGTTCGGGTTTCACTTGGGCTCTCTATTGTCTTACTAGCTAAACATGCTCTAAATCTGTTTTGGCCTTGGACAAGGACTGTATCAACAACCACTTGTTTCTCTTTATGTTTCCTCCCATGCCTCCTCAGGCTAGCAATATGGTGAGTGGTCTTTCAAGCTTAGGCTCTAACAGCATCTAATCGTGTGTGTGTGTGTGATGTCTAATGCAGTACATAGAAACTGTCAGTTAATACCGTCAGACCCAGTGTGCTGTAGTTAATTCTCCTTCTTCTTGACCTCCCTGGGTTCCTCTGTTCTTGACCGCTGTCCCGGTGCTGTGCAGATCCTGCTGATCTTCCTGCAGAAGATGGACCTGCTGTTGACCAAGACGCCTGCGGAGGACATCAAGAACAGTGTCCTGCCTATGGTCTACCGAGCCCTGGAGGCCCCGTCCGTACAGATCCAGGTACAAGGTTTACACACGGGGAGGTGAAGCAGCCCTCAGTTCCTCTTTTACCTTAAGTTTTAGTTGTTACTGTTTATTTGTTAATTTTTTTTAGCATTTGATTGTCAGCAACTACTGTTATTTTCTATGCTGTTTAAGTACTGTGGATTTGACAAAAAATGCTGAAAAGATGCCACAGATACCTTCCCCCTATATCTATGTAAACGCTGCTTATCTTAATCTTAGTGAAGCTACATACCACTTCACATAGCATATGTATGCACTGTATGTTGCCATTTGCCATCCACTTAAACTTGGTTGAACACCCCCCGAGCTAGTGTTGCATAGTTAGTAGAGAGTGCATCCCGCTTGACTTTCTAACTCTTGAATTTATCTTCAGAATACCACAATTAAAACAGAGCTTGCTATTTTAAAATTGTCCGCAATGCGCAAGAACTGCACTAGTTGACTTCATAGATAGGCATATTAAATATTTACCTCTACCCTATCAGGAGCTGTGCCTGAACATCATCCCGACGTTCGCCAACCTGATTGACTACCCGTCCATGAAGAACTCCCTCATTCCCCGCATCAAATCCGCCTGCCTGCAGACGTCCTCGCTAGCAGTCAGTTTGAATCCAACTGCTTCTTCAAAAACCTCTGTACACCCCAGTCACGTGTATCAACCTCAAGCCATCCGATTAGAGCTTACTTCCCTCTGTAGTCTTGCATGTGCAACAACTACTACTGTACTACCAGTTGCCATCAGTTTCTGTCTATCTCTTTAGATACCCCGACATCCATGTGATAACTGTACATGTATTAATGTTGTGTATGTGTGTTTGGCCTGTGTCCTTGTGCAGGTGCGTGTCAATTCTCTGGTGTGCTTGGGGAAGATTCTGGAATATCTGGACAAGTGGTATGTCATCGACGAGATCCTGCCCTTCCTACAACAGATCCCATCTAGAGAGCCAGCTGTCCTAATGGGCGTCCTTGGTAAGCAAAGGGCATACCGAGTGTCTCTTATCTAACATGAACGACTAGGGTCGAACCATCTGTGTGGGTAGACACACCATGCTTATCTAACAGAACAAGTACGTAACAGATAGCCACACACCAAGGAATAGGTTTTACCAATGAAAATGCCATTTTTATCCATGCTAGCTACACCCAAGTTTGTCTAATAAATATGGTTTTGGTGTGCACGTAATTAAATGTAAAAGCTCTAAATGCTGCACTCCTGTGATACTATTCTCGGGTATGTGTTCTTGTTTCAAACCAAAACAGCATTTTGTGGTACAACCACAAGGAGTGTGCCTTTTTTGAGGCTCAAAAGCAACCCTTAAAATTCTGACAACACTAAGCTAAAGATCCTCCATGTTAACCCATTGGATGTTATCATTTCTCCTAACCCTCAGGCATCTACAAGTGCACCTTCACCCATAAGAAGCTGGGCATCCCTAAAGAACACCTCGCCACCAAGAGCCTGCCCCACCTTGTGTCTCTTAGCATAGACAACAACCTCAACCTTAACCAGGTAAGCGCACAATATATATAATAACCTTATTAAATTTCTTGGGTATCTTGTGTTGACACTATGGGGGACATGCGTTTATGCTCTTTAACCTGCTGACCTGCCTTTGTTTTAATGTTGTGTGTTTCAGTTTAACTCCTTCATATTGGTTATCCGAGACATGCTGAGTCGTATGGAGAACGAACACAAGACAAAACTGGAGCAGCTGCATGTCATGCAGGAACAGCAAAGGTGTCTGTCGCAACGCTATTCAGCCTCTGCAATAGCCCCGCCCCATTATTCCAGGGGCAATAAATATTGATGGGGGGTTTTAGACGGTACTGAATAGGGGGGAGGGCAGAGGATAATTAAATATAATACAAAGTCATGAATGTTTCAACAGCTGTTTGGTGAGGATGGCGCAATGAATGAGCTTGGCTTAGATCCATCCTGTTGATTGAATGTCTATTGTTCTCCTTACAGGAGCATGAACATCACAAACCAAGGGAACCAATCGGAGGAGACACAGAGCACGCCCAACTCTGGAAACCAGGTAAGAGGTCAACTGACTAAAATGAATATGTTTCTTCAACTGGATGTGTACCAGCCATCAGGACCGAAGGAAAAAACAGATATGCTAGTTTGAGCATTTCTGCAGAAAATTAGGATGTAAAGAAATTTGTCTTGATGGAGACTTGATTTCAATGGAGATTTACACGAACTTGCATCCGCAAAGTAGCTAGATCTGTGTCAGTCAGATGAGTGCTACAACTCTGTTCTACAGCTACCCTTTCCGTCTGCTTTCAGATTGACGACATCTTTGGCAGTTCAAGTGTTAACGGGAAAGAGAATGGCTCTTCATCTGCGGCCTCCCAACCCAACAGAGTATGCTGACTGCCTTTCCTTAGCAACACACATTTCGCTTCCCAAGTCAGGGGGTCTCCCATCACTCTCTTTCTGACTTCCCTCCCCGTGTGTTTCTTCTCTTTCTAGATGTCCCTGACTCTTGAGGAGAAGCAGCGTCTGGCTAAGGAGCAGGAGCAGGCAGCCAAACTGAGGAGCCAGCAACCTTTAGCCCCGCAGGCGATCAAACCAGCCAGCACCACTGCACAGGTAAGACAAACGTGTGCCCCCTAACGCAGCGTGGAGGTGGGGGTACGTTCGTTTCTTTTTGCACATCATGGCCAAAGTTTGAGAGAGTGCCCTGACACACTCATGCTTCGTTCCACCGTTACTTCCCATCTCCCGTCTTTCCTATCTTTGTCTCTGTGACAGGCTAAAGACCTTACCAGCAGCCTTTTGAACAATATGGCCTCTCTGAACAGCCTATCCTTGCCCAATACAGCGCGGCCAGCCCCCATCTCCGCCTACCCCTCCCCCAGCCCCATGGTGGGCTCCATTGGAGCTCCAGTCTCCAATGGCTTCAACCCAGCCGTGGGCTTCCCGGCAGGGGGGATTGGGCTGGGCATGGGCATGCGCCCTGCAGGTCCCGGCCTCTACGGGGGCATGGCCACCACCACCAGCACCCCAAACTTCAGCGCCCTCACCCAGAATCAAGGACCCATGGGGCAAACCAACAAAGCCCCCGATT
>JAOEHI010002321.1:0-11783 GCA_025447815.1 Percopsis transmontana
GTTTCATGGACCTTTTCTGTTTTCCCCTGTATTGGGTGAGTTTTTATTAAACCCTTGTACACCACTGCCTGCCTCCCTGCTCTCTGTGCTGCATTTGGGTCTCACTCCTATACACAACCTGACAGAAAGTAATTGACAGGTCCCTCTCCCATGTATTATTAACACATTGTGTATTCACTGGAAGCATAAAAGTCAAGTTTAAAAAATGAACCAAGAGGCATACCTTCCTGAGGTGCTGAAATAAGAATTTCTCAGTGGATGAACTGTCAGGGTTATCAATCAGAGTTGTTTTATTTGTAACATAATGCCTTTTTCATAAAGAACATGTTTAAACTGCTAAATTATCAAATCTCCTTAGACCCTTTTTATACCAGAGCTGGGAGCCACTATAAGACATCCCTGTGGTTTTAATAATCACAGTAAAAATAGAGGTAATTTGCCCCCACTGCCCGATGAGAGGATAAGGTACTGGGGTTTCCTGTGCAGAGAGTCATGTGATTATGGGCTGTATAAATAAACCTGACTTGACTTGAGGTAGTGATGTGTTTCACCCCAACCAGCACAAGCCCCATTGGCCCCCAAAGTGTCCATTAAGTTTACTTTCCAGGTGATCACGCACCACTTTCTTAAGGTGTCGCCAAACGAAGCTAAGCTGAAAAGTGCTAGGCTTCAGCTCAAAGGACACTTCAGCAAACAGGAACACATGCACAAATGCAGAAACCACAAGACAGACTCGGCCCGCGCGGGGCTTATTAAACACATGAACGAGCACGGTGTTATTACACCTTGTGCAATAATTAAAGAAATATGACTCTGATTTCCCTGGGCATAAATAAAGGGAGTAACCAAGCGATTCTGCAGGGTAGAACAGTGTCAACACAACAGGGGTTGGACTCATGTTAACACATGTATGTAATAAATTCCTGTCTAAAACTACAGCAATTCCGCCGCAGGCCTAGTTGTTATGTTCTAGCTGTGTGATACGCTTCTGTATTGCCACCACACATGGCAGCCCTGGTGGTTCGGTGACAAGAACCACGCATAGTCACGTTGGCTTGAGCCTCTGGTGGTGCAGGTACAGGGGTTTATTTTGAAGGTTAGAGCTCTGGCACGGTAACGTACATATGGGTTTAATCCCTGCCACTGCCAGCACATTACCATGAGCCAATCGGAATAGATAAAGTATAATCATTTACATTAGCATTTACATTTCCAGCCTTTTATCCGAAGCGACTTACAATCAGTGCATTTGTCAACAGTTGAACTGGTTAACCGCCAGCTCTTGCAAGCGAGCAACATTCTCCCAGAATAAGGACAGCATCTCGTCATCAGAAAACGTATACGTTTTCAGTATACGTTACTCAATATATTCCTCTAAAAAATCATCATTCAATCCTTAAAAATAATTGCTAGCAGACTAAAAACCGGCAAGTTGCGTAATATTATAAGAGCTGGTTTAAGTTGATTTAACTGATTTAGTTTAGAAAGGAAAGGAGGATTTAAAAAAAAATAGGAAAGGAAAGTTATAGAGGACTTCTGTTAGTGGGAGTGCTATGAGATAGAGAGATCGGTGGTCAATCACAATAATCAATGCTGATAGGGTGATATTCATCCTCACTGGGGTCTGCTGCTGTTCAAAGGCTGTCATTCTTTTTTTTTTTAGCAACATATCATTCTCAGGTAGTAGTTAATGGCATCATGTCAGCATTGGCTTTCAGTGTGTTCCTTTATAGAGTGTTCTGTCGTAAAAACCTGCCATTAGCCACCCAAGGCTGGGGGAAAACACACACACTTTCACTCATCCATTCATTCATTCATTCATTCATTCATGTCCTACCATTCAGAGCAAGACGGCGCTTCTTGGAGGTCCCGGGTGCGTGCGCACGTGTCTGCGTGCGCACGTGTCTGCGTGCGCGCACGTGCGTGTGCGTGCGCGTGTGCGTGCGCAGGGCAGCTATAGGCAGAACTAGCCCAGGATTAACTTTCATGTGAACACAGTGGAGATGGAATGCGGTGACCTCATGCTGTACGTATGCAGGTTGGAGGGAAGAGAGGAGGTTTCTCCTTCCGATATTGCCAGCGGGCTTTTGAACAATCCTACTCTGTGCCTTTGTACAATCACCAGGAAGCCGTCTGAATATGATTCTTTGAATAAACAAACCAACAAGCTAATGAGCTGGACCTGGAAACAGCCCAGGCATCCCGCAGTGAGCGGTGAGCGGTGCACGGTGAGCGGTGAACGGTGCGCTGTACGCTTGCATGCGCCGTGCACGTTTCACTGCGTAGCCTGTGGCTGCCCCTGCAATGAGCTCACAGCACTCGTTGCACTGTCTGGAGCCCAAAGCACTGCCTTCCCCCGTGTTAGCCAGGGTTTGGCTCATGGTGGCTGCGGTTCTGTCCTTGTAACCTGCAGAGGCAGATTGTCCCAGCACGATCTGTCCTGTCTGCCCCTAGCAGTTATGGGATGGAAGTAGACTTCAGCTCAGGTTTCTCTGGTTCCTTGGCTGGCACAGTGTGACTCACACAGGCCAGGCCCGGCTATAGCGTTCCGACATCACCAGTTATAAAACCACAGTTGCATTCAATTTAATACTTGTATTACTTCTCTGGCTTCCCTACATCGGCTCACAGTTAATGTCAGAGGTCAAGGTCCTGCTTACATAGAAGATCTTACAGGGGCTTGTAAGTCTTTATGTCTGGGATCTAACCCATTGTGGAACGCTTCACTGAACGTGTCTCTTCTGTGTGTGTTTCCCTTGTGCTACTGTACCGTGCAGGTCTGTGTAGCTCAAACACCTCATACGCCTCAACTGAAGAAACAATCAACTCATTGTTGACAAAGTTATTTCACATTTTTCCACAAATACATGTAGCATACCCCAAGACGAAAAAACGTTTTTTATTGATTCATATTTCATTGGGGCTGGCTTGAAATGTCATATTCCATTCCCAAACAATTGATCTGTGCATTAAATTGTTTTTACTCTGCCTCTTGCGCATCTCTAAATATAGAATGTGTTTTATTGATACATTTTTCCAATCTCTGTACTTTTTATAAATGGTTTAGAACATCTGAATCTTTTTGAAATTGCTACTTCATAGTGTTGATTTAATACATTTACAATGATACAGAATAAAGACTGGCCTTATTTTTAAAGCACATTTCAGCCAACAGTTACAGTGAATGGTGTAAACGGTTTTGAAACTGGTTGTTAAACGTTCTCTCGTGTTCTCTTGTTCTTTTGTCCTACACATAAAGATGAGGTTTGACCAAACGTGACAGTGTTTTTCACCACCACATAGCCTACAGTAAAGCGTTGATTGGGTAACTTCTCCATTTTTTAAATGCATCCATTCATTAATACTCATAGTCTTTCACACCTAGCAAATATGTAACGTCCGGCACTGCGCCCGGGTTAGCCGTACTCCCCTCCCGTTCGATCTCGCCGGTGCTGGCTGCTGTCCGCCGGTCCGCGGCCGACCACACAACCAACGCACTCTACACACCGGACCTTCATCGCACATCAGCGCATCTGGGGGTGATTTGGGGAGTGTATATTTATGCTTGGGCTTGTGTCGGGGCTTTTGTGGGTTATTGTTTGCTGGAGTTTCTCCTTCCTTCTGGCCGAGAGCCTGTTTGTCAGACGTTTCAATTAAACGTGCTTCCGCTATTTTCCGTCTTTTGTGCTTTGTGCTTAGTCGGCGTCTGCACTCCCCTCTTCAAACCCATCACACAATAGCATCTGTGGAAACTAGTGTGGAAACACAGTCTAGTGTAGTGTCAGTGCTGAACAGGCCACTGATAAATGCAAAAAAGGCTAAACATACCGTAGTGTTAACAGATATTGGTTTTATGTAGTTTCGTTTTATTCATTTAATTTATTTTACTATTTTAATTTTTTAACATTCTTTCCTCTCTGGAATGGAAACTTCCCTGGTGGAATCTTTGCATTAGCCTTCTCCATCTCGATCAGGTGAATGGAAGTATGTAATACTTTCCATATAAAATGTCCCATACATAATTTAACAGCAGACGTCTGTTTCAGTTTCCATGTGCTCTGAGTTAGATGCAGAGTTCGATATGGGATAAAATGAGAGGGGAGTCAGAAGACCCTTTTTCCGACAAAAAAGGTCTCTTGTTTGGCCGTCATTGTACGTCATTGTACGTCATTGTACGTCATTGTACGTCATTGTACGTCATTGTACAGGGACAGGGTAGTCTAGTGGTCTAGGTGTTGGACTCCCATTCGCAAGGTCGTGGGTTCAATTCCCTGAGGTGGCCTACCTGTAAGCATCCTTGAGCAAGATGCCTAACCCCTACCTGCTCCATGTAACTGTAAGTCGCTTTGGATAAAAGCGTCTGCTAAATGATCTAATTGTACATAAGAATCTATTCTTCATTGATTTTGCCTTATAGTATTCAAACATAGTTCCAATATGAATTAAATATTTAAATAAATTCAATTAGTTGAGGAAGCGGTCTTGAAATGATTCTATGAATAAACAAAATAACAAGCTAACGAACTGTAATACAAATTAAAAAAAACGAAAATAAAGTTCCAGTATGAATTAAATATTCACATAAATTCAATGAGTGGAGTTTGCTGTTTTCTGCACAATTGTGGCGCTCCATTCAAGGAGCTGCAAAAAGTGAAATCAAGGCGTCCAACTTTTAGTATCAAACAACACTTTACTGGGACCGAGGCATTCCTTTCCGTTTGAAAGAGGATAAATCTGTCTTGCTCCAGTTGCACAAATCGCTCGAGGCGTATCCTTCTACGGCTGTGAGGCGGAGAGCAGTGTCTGTCACCATAGAAACGCTCTTCATCCCCCCTGTGCCTGGATATTTCACACCACGTACTACCCAGTACAGGGATGTGAACATATCCAGGGGGGCGGGGGGGCTCACGACATATTGATGCCTTCGCGCCAGCTTGCGAAGACCACTTCTAATGAGCAATTAAAAGCAAGGCAGCAAGGTACATTTAGAGTAGAAATAAGCTTTAAAAATGATTGATTTATTGATGCATTTAATGTATATGGCATCAGCGGGTAAAGACACTGCTGAGACACTGGCGGTCGTGCTCCCCTGTTGAAAGCCAGGCGACAAGCACAGGCAAGGCTGCACTGGAGAGGGAGGGCTTGACAGACAGCAGTGGGACTCATCAGATCAGGGGAAGTGCGCGTGTGAAGCCCCCCCCCTCCCGAGACCTGCCACCTCTGGGACCCCTTGACCGGACTTTCTCTCCGCTCTGCCCGTCCATCACAATAGCTGGCCTCGGGCCAGACTTGTGCACAAACCCTGGCACCGACGTGTGTGTGTGCACCCCCCCCCTTACACACACACACACACACACACACACACACACACACACACACACACACACACACTGTAGGCTCCCAGCCAGGCAGATTCAGCAGGCTTTCATTAGGTATTATCTGGCCGCTCCGCAGCCATCTTGGTGACGCCCGCGGGCAGTTGCTTCGGGCAGTGGCTTCGGGCAGTTGCTTCGGGCAGTGGCTTCGGGCAGTTGCTTCGGGCAGTTGCTTCGGGCAGTTGCTTCGGGCAGTGGCTTCGGGCAGTTGCTTCGGGCAGTTGCTTCGGGCAGTTTATACTTCTACCATGCATGCGCACGGTCAGTGCGACCACACGATTGGCTTAACAGGTTTCCCGATCGATCGTTATAAAGCAGACGATTGTCTCTTTGGGGGGGGGGGTATGTGCATTAAACCGCCATCTTTGCCGCCACGGACTTCTCCCATTGTGTTCTATTCAGGATTCAGGATTGAGGTGGCCAATCTCTTCTATATATCGTCTCTGGTGTTACCATGGAGAAAGCCCAAACGCTATCCCAGGCACCTTTAACGCCACACACCTCACAGTGTCAGCCCGTCACTCACAGAACACGCCTGACTATTGCTAGTGGGTGAATTTTAATGTTAAGCTCCCCACTTTGTATTGATTAATTACGCATACAATAAATCCCTTTAAAGCATGCGCTAAATGTGTTATATAAGGCTTGTCCTACTACATTTTACATAATAATAAAACTACATGATGTCAAATATCTTTCAAATGTCTTTTGGTTTAAAACTAAGTGAATGCCCCTTCCCCCATCTGAGCGGTTTGCACTCCTCTCTATCCCCCCCTTATCACAGAAATATGTATATGATTCATGGCGGTTATTTGAGCCTGTACAGAGCAAATAGACATTTACAGCATTACAGTAAATATTACGGTAACATCCTGTGATATTGGATACTATTCACAAGCTGATATCTTGGACTCGTGTTGCTATACTGTGAGGAGGCAGAGCGTTTCACAACGTAAAACTACCAGTACAGCAGCAGGGGCGACACGCTTGTACTAGGACGTTTTTATACTAGGATTTGGCTTTTTTGTGAAGACACGCATTGCATTCCCACCCACACACACCCGACATATTAGTAACAATCAAGTAAAATAACGTGCTATGCCCGTAGGCTCAGTACACTAATGTCACAGCGTCTAGTAGCTGGCTTTGTGGTATGCCTACATCAAAGATAATGGCTATTGGGAGATGCTTTACAACCAAGTTGTTGCCATTGTGTTGTGTGGGTAGGAAGCATTAAAGCCTACATATGGGCTTTTTCCCCCCTACTCAGACAGAGGAGGTTCTGTTGGTTTTCAATGGCAGGCAACATGAGCCCAGCGGAGGCGGGCGAAGGCTCCCAGAAACCTAAGTCTTGGGATCCAATTCACACCTTGGAATAGTTCCCCGGGCGCGTGGAGCCACCGCAGGCTTACAGACAGCAGTTGAGGAGGCCCGCGGTGGCTCTGTAATTTCACGGCGAGCAGTCTTGCCGGTGACCAATCTCTGCCACCGCCTCCTGCTAAGCCTATCTCCTCCGCACCTTCCTTCCTCTGTCCTTGTCTCTCTATCGGTCTACGCCCCCATCCGCCATCTATGACTCTTGACAGCTACCGACTCTATTCAGCAGGGATTGGCTAGAGCCGTGGATAAAAAAGTTCCCTCTCACATGGAGAAAACATGACCACAACCTGAATGACGTGGCATGATCCGGTCATGGTACTTCAAACACAATTTACAATTTGGCATTTAGCAGATGCTTTTATCCAAAGCGACTTACAATCACATGGTGCTATTACATGGCGCAGGTAGGGGTTAGGCATCTTGCTCAAGGATGCTTACATGTAGGCCAACTCTGGGGCTTGAACCCACAACCTTCAGGCTGGGAGTCCAACACCCAGACCACTAGACTATCCTGCCCCCTACTGGTTGGGAGTTCAACACCCAGACCACTAGACTATCCTGCCCCCCAAATACTGTCCCAAACAACCCCCACCGCTAACTGAACGTCATTCTCCCTGATGTGTGATGTGATTTAAGGCAATCGGCCAGTGTCAATACTGTTGCAGGACTGTGCCTGAAGGTAAATCCACAAAGCCTGTCTAAATATGTAATTTAGGTAAGTGCTTATAGGGACTTCCAACATTTCATTCCAAATTAGAAATGTTTAAATGTGCGTGTGTTTCTCTCTCTCTTCTTTGTGGAAGTTGGGCGTAGCTGTGCTTTAAATATAGTCAACAAGATAAAAATTAGAGACAATCATAAACAAGGTGTGAGATGTTCTGCCCTAAAATGTTTTCCAAATTCTCTACAGACTAAAATATGTGATATTGTAGTACCCAAGTTTAGCCTGTAAACCATATCGCCAACTGTAGTAGATAATCAAGAATTTCAACTATGGATTCACAGCACACTTTGTGTCTGAAAGTGTCAATGGTGTCATTTGTTTCCATTCTAGCCTAGCTGAGATCGGCAAAAGGCTAAACTCTTGTTGTTTGATTCGATTTTGGTCACAAGCGATAATGAGGTCCAGGTCTAAACTGGCTGGAAATCTTTTACACTATAGTAGTATCTGATATGTGGTAGATAATTGAGTTCGTAGGGCATACAAACAAGTTCACACACAGTGTGATATAATATACAGCAGGAAAGTCTACACCCACTCACAACAGAAACATTATGGGCAGGCCCGGAAGTCAGACCATTAAAACCATGCTGTTCAGGAAATGAGTAAACATCTATTTTTGTTTAGATTCAGACTAATTCAGTGATCGTTTTCATTTGGAAGGTGATCATTTTATAGGACATCGGACATGTATCATCTATATGGACTGATGATACAGTATAATGCTTAAAATAGTCATGCCCCTGAATGTATGTGTTAAAACCACTGTTAAACCGTAGCATTTCTGCACATATTACAGACACAACCATGTTCAGTGCTAACCCAGTTGAACCAGCTGTGTTTATTAAAAGTAATTACAACAATACGATTGTTATTGGTTCCATGTTCCGCACTGACAGCTTTGAGTGTTGCCCATGTTTACAGCAGGCGGCAGGAAATGGGCATGCAGTGGTCCAGTCTGTGTAGCGCAGATAAGAGGCACAGCAGAAACACGGTGGCAGCAGTAATCCACAGTGACAGGGAGGGGTAAGCACATACTGTCAGAAGATATCTTGCCAACGTTGGAGCAGTAGACTTAAGAGCTAGATCAATCACACTTGGCATGGAGTGTGGCGGGATGGAAGGTTTGAAACCACGGATGATGTGACTCCAGCCACCTAGCAAAGTCATGGAATTTTTACACTATGCCTGAACCTTTGCATTCCTCATGTTTGCCACTTGGAGAAGAGGGCTAGGCATCCAGGAGGACGGCTAGGATGATGCTAGCAAGATTTGAGGAAAACTGTCAACCAAATGTTACTTGATGAGGAATCAAGGAAATGATGAAAACATTGATGTGATGTGTGACAGATCTTAGAATGATGGCCAGCACATGTAACTTGGGATAAATAAAGGACTCACTTATTCATGACTAGATAGTATGTGACTGAGAGAGAGTCTGCTCAGAGGAGATAAATTAACATTAGACAAGTGTGTACAATTGTGCGGGGCCATTGAGCTGCCACGGATAAATAGAAAAACTATTTCAGGAAACATAGTGGAGGAAGGCAAATGATGAAACAGACACTGTGGGAGGCAGGTTCTGTGGGAAAACAGATGAAAGGAACGAGATTAGACATTCATCAAAGACAAAGAACAGGGTCTGTAGACTCTCTCTCTCTCTGCTACATCTGGAGGATAAGCCCTTTCCTCACGAGAGAGCAGCTCCTGGTCCAGGCACCGGTCACTTCCTGGCAGAGGGGGTTAATGGACACAACAAGGTTCACAGCAAGGTGTTACAGGTCAGTGGACCCCAAACAGCAAAACGAGAAGTTCCTCCCTCACAAAACACCAGCTAGACCTTAACTCTATCTTCCCTCTTCCGCACGCAGAGGCAGCTGCTGTGGTTGGGAAGCCGCGGGCACACTTACTTTGCCTGTCAGGGAATTTCCGGGCATTGTTTTCTCAGATGACGGGCCTCAATACACTCACCACGAGTTCCAGCTGCTCAGTCGACTATGTGTGAACACGGAGCCTCATCCCTATCGACAACACAACAGCAAGGGAGTGTCAGCCGTCAGAGCGGCAGGGAAAGGCCCGACCAATATAGCCACTGAAACACACCCGCCTAGGGAGGGCACTGCGCTGGGGGTGCTCTGATACAGAACCTAAAGACACTTCTGATACTTTTTCCACTTACCGTATGCAACTGTATGTAACTCTGGAAGTTAACTAATGACATTGTTATTGGTTCCATGTTTCACACGGACCGCTTGGAGCGCTGCACACGTTTACAGCAGGTGGCAGGAACCATAGGCATGCAAGATGAGAGTTGTTAGTAAACTACATGCTTTAATCGCCCATTCTGTATAGCACAGATAAGAGGCAGAGCAGGATGAAATAGTAATTAACCTTGTACTTGTACTAATTATAAATACGCTCAACTTTGGTATCATATACTCTATGCAGTTAACTATCATTATCACAAATACTAATTTCATTTCAAGTACCTGTAGAGTCCACATAGACTTTCACAGTGTGAGGGTTTACACTGTGAATGTGGGGTTTGTTTAAACTGCTGGTCATGTCTGTTTTGGCGTTACTTTTCGGGGGAGAGTTGAGTGCAGACAATGTGAACCCCACCATTTCCCACACAGTTTTCATAGATGGTAAAGTCGATCACCTAATAAAGGTGCTGGATGATTGATGAAGGTTTTTGAGTGTGTAATTCACCGTAGGGTCGGTGGAGGTGTGTGTGTGTGTTGGGGGCAAAATGATTTAATGCCAGCCGCCACAGCTGTGACAATGTGTTCCTAAAACTCGCAGCACCCAACAATGCCACATTACGTGCATGTACAAACACATACACACACACGACATGCACGCAGCTCCGCTTACTTACACCTAAGCACCTGAGGTTCCCGCCCACTAGTAAGACCGTAATGATAATAATAAGTGTGGATTGAGAAGAGATTAATGGGAGAACCATGCGGTAGTGTGCACTTTCACACGTGCACACATACATTGGGGGATTATATACGGTGTGTTTTCAACTTCTGGAGGCTGTAAACAGATCACAGCATGCCCGGACTAAATGCCACAACACCAACAGCAATGACAAATATACTGGGGAGACAGAGAGAGAGAGAGAGAGAGAGAGACAGACAGACAGACAGACAGACAGAGAGAGAGAGAGACAGACAGACAGACAGAGAGAGAGAGACAGACAAAGAGAGAGAGAGAGACAGACAGACAAAGAGAGAGAGAGAGAGATAGTTAACTTTTCCACTGTCAACACATTTTAGTGCTTTTCCAAACCAGTATCCTGAACACCTCCCTCTTTAACGGAGCTTTGTTCTCGTGCCCATCTTAATCACGGCAGCTGGGAGCTCTCTCGTGCAAATTGGTGCTGGGCAACAAAGAACGAATGAATCCTTTTGAACAAGTTAGTCTGCAGTGGTTCGTTCTTTTTCCTCCACCCACTCCTTAGCGCGACAGCCACTGGCAGCCTTTGTGCTTGTTTCAATGTAAATCAAATCGGTTAGACAAACACAACTACATGTTGCTACCAAAGCAAATTAGCATAGCTGGTCAATGAAAGCAAATAAGCCCTTGTTTTGTATCGCTAGTCTACCTAAATGTCACTACTTGACGTTTGGGGGTGACCCAGTAGAGAATGTGTAGTGACCTACTTTCATTTCCCCCCCCCCGCCCGACTCAACACCAGGCGTTCTCCTCCTACTAAAACTCAAATCGAATCGATGGTACTCAACGCTTGAGAACAAACCGCTTGTAGCGAAACCCGAAAGTTACACCATTCCGACAGCTCGAAAGACGAAAAAAAACTCTAAAAGTCAGATACATCTAGAGGTACTGACTGGAAATGAACGAGTCAACAAAATGAACCGCTCTTCCCGCCACCAGTAGGAATTACTACACAACCAAGATTCATACACGACACGTTTATCATTTGTCTAACTATCGCTGTGCTGTGAAATGAAACCCTACAGTAACGTGATTTCCATTCCTCAAACGTATAGCTATTGTTGTCTCCATATGGAAAGAACAATACAAACATACTGTATGTCAGTCCATTTCTTCGCACTCTTTGTTTCCAGTGACCCATTTCTGCATGTTCACTACGCTCCTTGTCAGTCACACAGCGAGTCATCAAACCTCATCTATAATCCACAACCAGGGCCCCCTAGTCCATTAACACCAGCACTTCAGAAGGCATGGCCTCTATACAGTACTATATGTGTGTGTGTGTGTGTGTGTGTGTGTGTGTGTGTGTGTGTGTGTGTGTGTGTGTGTGTGTGTGTGTGTGT
>JAOEHI010002322.1:0-11783 GCA_025447815.1 Percopsis transmontana
TGTGTGTGTGTGTGTGTGTGTGTGTGTGTGTGTGTGTGTGTGTGTGTGTGTGTGTGTGTGTGTGTGTGTGTGTTGAACGTCATTAAAACTCAGAGCAGATCCAGTTGAGATACTTTCGTGTTGTAGTGTAGTCTGCACCTGCACTCACCCCTTTAAAGCATGTCACAGCGTGTCATTTACACCTTTTGTTTTTTTGGTGACTGAAAAAGGAAAAAGGATTTGATCTGGGTCTGTGTTTATAATGTTGGCTTCTGCCTGTGTGTGTGTGTGTGTATAATTTATTTTTATTGCCTCTTAAAGAAGGAAATTTAGTATAAAAAGAAAAAGTTTGATGTGAGCGGCTGGGTTTAACTGGGTTTAAAAAAAACACATTACCTCATACCTACCTATCTTTATTTCTTTGTTTCTCTCTTTTTTTTCTCTCTGTCTCTCAAATGTATACTCAAATGTACCTGAAATACATAAACTAACATACATTTATAAGATGCATTTACATGAATCCTCTCTGGCTGCATCGTCTGGTATGGCAGCTGCAGTGCTGCGGACTGCAAGGCCCTCCGCAAGGTCCTCCATCTGGCAGATGTTACCTAAGCACGGACTACCAGACTTACAGTTTCTTCCCTCAAGCAATCATGCTCCTAAATCATTAATCATCAGATTTGATCCCATGATCGGAACACTCCTGTTTACATCCGCTTGGCACCTACTTAATGTGCATTGTACTGGGGTTATTGTATTGTGCTGTATATTGCAGTGTATTGTATTGTATTGTGTTTTATGTATAAGCACCCTGGTCACTTTACTCACCCATCGTCCCATGTTGTAATAGTTCCATATGCTATATCAAATCACACTGCTGTTCCATGACCAAGATCTGCTACCCACTACTCTATTATATTTATAATACTTTTACTTTTATTTTTTAATAAATTATGCTTTAACTACTTAATGTCTATGTAGCCAACCTTGCCCCAGTCATAAGAATTTTATCGTCCAGGATGATTCTGTGTTGTAGTGTACACATGCCAATAAAAAACACACACACAGTTTGACACACACACTGCCACGTCCACAGAGAGAGAGAGAGAGAGAGAGAGAAACAGGAGGGTCGAGTGAAAAGAGAGCAAGAAAGAGATTGGTGAAAGGGAAAAAAGTCAAATGAGAGAGGGAGAGAAAAAAAATTAGTGGGAGGGGGAGACTGCTGATGGAGTGTTCACTCCATCAGTGATGCCGTCAGATTGAAAACGCCACGTTGCAGGAGACACCCCCCTCTCCTCCAGATGTTCTCCTTCTTTCCTCAATCCTGCTTCATACACCAGGAACAGACAGAAGCAATACAACTCAGATAAACAGTCCTGTTTGAGACCAGTCGATCCAGAGCAAAGCAGGCTTATCCAGGTTTGATTGCTTCTGTCTGATGTGAGTGGCAGGTATGTGTGTGTTTGTTCTCGACTTGTATAGTGTCTGGGATGGGCAGAATATTCTGAAGGAGCCAAAACATGCCTCTGCTCGCTCCCTGCTTTCCCTGGAATCCCTGGAGTTCCCTGGAGCAAAATGTAACTTTTTGTTGCTCTTATGTTCATTTATATATTTATTTATTTGTAGTGTCAGTTTAAGACTCTTCGAGTGCATGTCCCTCTCACACCTGAGTCTTGAGTAGCTGGCACTCATCTCTACACCTCCCCATTCAGTGCTCTTTGGCTCACACCATTCTCTGCCCCTCCCTCTACAGCCATGTACATTTTTGTGCTCCATTGTGAGGATTGAGGAACGTATGCTTGATTGAGAATTAGTAAATTCAATGATTTGTCAACGTCAAATAAAAAATGTTGATTTAGACCTACTGTACAATAAACACACATGCATGCAGATACAATACATACACAAATCATACTTGATTAACAAAACATTAAAACTTAATATACTTACACTACACACTCCGTAATCAGTCTCTGCACAGGTCGAAATTTCACATGGAAAAAAACACCCCCTGTACCTGATGAGTTAGTATGAGTCAGTGCTAACTGACTCATGCCAAAATAAGTTTTGAGGCGGTCATTGAGCAGGCATGCGTACATCACAATATACTGTAGAGGTCCGTACCGTGATTGACCACATGCATTTGCTGCAACAAACCAGAAAACAAACCAGAAATCTTTCACCCAAACAAAGAAATACGGCTGTATCTTGGGATATTTTTAACGATAAATACTTCTGTATAGTCCTTAATCTATGTGCCAGTCCAGTGTATCTGTACTTAACCACAGTGTAAAATGGTTTCACAAAGCCACATTTAACCCAAGAAATAAATTACCCCTCTTAACATTAAACCCTCAATCAGACAAAAACACACCAAAAAATTTTTCAAAAATGTTAAAAACCTTAAGAAGGTTCTGGGAAGGATCGTGCCCTTTCCAGAATGCTCAGGTTTGGAACAGGTGTTTGACATATTACACAACATTACATAACAGAGCATTCATGAAGCTTTTTGGTCTTTACTAAGCTCTCAAAATCAAAGACTGCTCTAAAAATTCACCAAGACTAGCTGAGACTGTTGAAAACAATGAGTTAACTGCTGGTACATCCCACCAAAGCAGGAGGGTGGGTGGGGGGTTATGTGGTCTGAATGGGCCGTCCCACTGTGAATGTCTTGCGAGTGAAGTTTCTCTTATGTTAGATCGTTCCAGGTCCTGCGACAGTTGACTTGTCTACTGGTTCTCTTCTCTGATTTGCTGAAGGTAAGATTGTACTCATCTTGCGGTGGGCTGCTGACACTGACGGGAGAAGGGTTTATTGCACATATGGTGGATATGGGGGGATTTTTTTATATACTGTATATATTATTATGGTTTGACTTAAACTATACTTATGACACTTGGAAATGTTAGGTTTGTCTTTTTAGCAACTTTTTAAAATTACTTTAAAACATACTGACAAACCATTGGCGTGCACACTTATGGAAGAAGATGTTGTCTGCAAATGAAAAATCCCTTTTCTTCATTGTCACAATTCCAGAAACACATTTCTACCAATAGCCTACATTTTCAACTATTTGAATTTGTTGTTTTCTTGAGTTAGATTTTTTTTTTGACACAGCAAAACATTTAGCTGCTGGCTGTTGATCCCACTCTGTTTACAAGTGTTGTGTGTTAAACTTTTTTTAACTAAAGAGAAACCATTATAGGCTGTTTCCGTACACAGTTTATGTCCGAACAGTCTGGAGAGAGACAGAGGGTGGAGATATAAGGCCTGCATGTGCAAACAAAGTTAGGTTATTATGAATAATTATTGTCTGTAGAGCAGAACGGGACAATGTGGCGGTATTGTGTGCCACATAGGCAACTGCGGGGGAGGGGGTGTGGGTGGAAAAGAGGAAAGGGGGAGGGAATTCCACAAAGCATGAGAGACTAAATGGAGTGTTTCTCTGCCACATATCCCCTCTTTCCCTCACTAATTGCGCACATCTAAAGGAATGTGTGTTACTATAGCGATTTCCTGCTGTTTCTAGCTGGTTGAGAGCTTGCAGATGTCAAATGACAGTGTGTGTATGGGAAAGAGAGAGAGAGAGAGACACACACACACAGATGGAATACTGTATTGTTTTTATTGCCGTTTCAATCAATTGCATGCAAATTCCACCTGTTCCAAAATAAAAGTTTCATTAAGCCCTCCAAGTGAATAATGTGTAAACTGCTTCAGAAACTGTCTCCTGCCAGGTTGGACATGTCCTATACAACTGAGACAAAACACTAAGACAATGTCGCCTGCATTAGTATTGGTGAGGCGGGGACAGGGAGACTGTGATTAACTGTTTAAGGTAGTAGGTCTAGGCTCAGACAAAATGAGACCACTGACATGAAGGACAGCTGAGGACTCTGGGAAATAGTCTGGCTGGCAACCTTTATAAAGCCTTAATCCAGGATCAGGAGCAGGGAATGTGTTCCTGTCTGGGATACAAACCACAGCAGTTATTATCTGTGATGGTCCTACGTTGGATAATGTGTCCCCATTTCAGTTTCAGTGTGCATTACATTTTGTGTGCCATTATGAAGCAGCTGTGGAGATTTTTACTGATTTATTGAAAGACAAAGAAATAGAGAGCAGGATTGTGAGCTACAAGGTTTAACATAAAAGGGAGATGGAGAGAATGAGAGAAAGGAGGTAGGCTACAGATTTCCTCTTTTTGGAAACATTAAAAGGGCCATAGAATTAATTTATTCTGTATTTTATTTTGTTCTCTGATGTCTACATAGAAGGTATTTGACTTTGGTCGTGGCAAAAAATGCCCAGATACGGCTTTACACCCCCATTTACAACCATATGCTTTGGCCCTAGAATGAAATGGGCTGTTTTCCCATTTTTTTATGGGCTCATAAAGAATTTGATGAGCTCTGCTCTGATTGGCTGTTTTACAGCAAGGCACCTCAATTGCTCGCACAAAGACGCAACATGTCTGAATAGATCGCTACAACTATCCGAGGTGAACCATGGAGCGTTAAGGCATCCAACCTTATAAGCATCGGTTTGGCAGCCTACATCATGTACAAGCAAGAGCTGATATGATGTAGCCTACTAATACAAACGTGCCAAGAAGTCATTTAGATGTATTGTCAAATGACAATCTTTTCCAATTCAGTGGTGGAGAAGCTGATGTTGGATATGGTCTAGTGGTGTAACGGTTCTGAAACCGAGACCGAAACCACAATACAACGTCCACAGTCTCGTGTCACACACACCCAACCCACTGCAGGTGCAGCTTGTTGAGCTCTCATTACGTTACCAATGTAACAAAACAAATTTTTCATTTCACAATTAACTCTAGAACCGCAGAGACACAACGCCGAGCGACGTATTGGCTACATCCTCTTGTTCTCAATAATGGCCTCTGTCACACTACTACTGTGAAATAATATCTAATTAATTTTCAAATTTAGGTTTTGGTGTAGTTTCGCTGAGAAATGTGTTACGTGTCGCACACACATATCAGCGCTTGAAATAAACAGGTAAGGTACCTGGCCTTCATGTTGTTCTCACTTACAGTATAGTCTCTGAGGAGATGATCCTTGGTTGTTTGGTCACAGTCAACCTTGGCATCTGAACCCACACCAGACTCGTTCCATTTGAGTTCTGTATCATTTCCAAAGCCTCCTGGGCGTTAGTCTTCCTGCATCTGCTTGCCATCGTGTAACTCATCCCAATGTCTTTAAAATGAAGCTCCAAGCTAAGTCGGACCGTGCTCAAGCAATTACCAAGGCAATGTGGCTTTTCATGGCACTGGATATGTGCCCTTTTTTTCAGTTGTTGAAAACAACGGATTCCACAGATTCACCATGCTCAACATGTTCTTTAATGTTCTTTTCTTTAGTGTTCCAAATTGTTGGAGATTTTATAAAACCCAGATATTTTTTCCTCGTTTTTTTCTTATTCAGTGAGCTCGAGTATTTAAATTTTGGGGGCGTAAATATTCATGTGTCGCGACTGTTACGCAACAGTCCTGGAATTGGGCCGTTTTGCTGCCCTCTTTTGCATATGCATGGTGTTTCTAGGAGTTTAAACTCCTCTTTTTTTCAATCTTAAGTAGACCTTGAAATCCTGACAGCTTGACAGGTTTAAACTCTGGGAAAGTGGAAACTAGCTGTAAGCGTGTTGTATTGTTGATGAGTAGCAGTTTTAGTTATCCAGGTACAGAAACAGAGGCTGTGTCCCGAGGGGCGGAGGGATCAATTATAGTGTCTGATGACTCAGAGAACTCTGAGTTAGATCCCCTTTCTCTGTACCTCTCGTGAGGTTCCCCAGTGATAGAGAGGCACTGTGTTCCTCTCTCTCAAAACTAGCCATTGTCCAGCCCAGCCTGTACTGAGGGATTTCCCCTCCCTTTGTGCCCATAACAGATTGAGTTTGTTATCAGAAGATAGCTTTCTTTTCAACGTGGAAAGCATACATACAAGGAATGATGATGCCTTATAGAATTATCTTTTGAGAAAGGTTTTAGGAATAACGGGAATACAATACTATTACATATTGAATGACTTTGTAAACCAATGTAATCAGCCTGAAAAGTCTTATTATTTTGGAAGCAAGCACATTGTCATGACAATAGAAGTGTTTAGTTATTTACCTTCCATGTTCTATGGGAGATATCTCCCAACAACAAAGATATTAAGCCATAAATAACAGTGGAAGCCGTTCCCTGACCTCTGTCAACCTGAAAGAGTGCAGCACCACTTTACAAAAAGTCTTCTTTTTGATGAAGAGGATAAGAGGACTGATACCCGACTTCGTAAGCAATTCATTGATTTGCCTAGCGATAAAGCACCGAGTGGAATTGGAGTTGACAAGAGTCCAGTCTGGACAAAGTGCGTGAGAGAGAGAGGAAGAAGAGAGACCATTTACTGTATTCCCTGTGTCCTAACATTTGGCTCACAAAGCCGTTTACATGTGGCCCGTATTTGTTTGCCGGGGGAACTCTGGGAAAACGCAGTCAGACTTGCATCAACATCTCCGCCTGCTTGTTTTTCCAGGCATCAAACCCACCTGTTATGTCACCCAGGAGCAGCTAAAATAATTCCTCTAAAGCGTCGACTGGACATTCTGTACTGTTTTCCTCCATTGAAAGTTTTCGCCCTAAGGTAGCTTGCTTACCGAGCAGACCTTTTAAATTGAAGCCGTTTGAGGGGGAAAAACAGCCTCTTTATAAGCGTAAAGTTTTTCTTTTAGCTCCAGCTCTGTTTGCTTATGAGAGCAGCTTTCCAGATAAAATACATTTTTTGGCTGTTACGTCACTCTGTCGCTCGGCTGAGCAGACCCTAACATCATGTCTGGATAAGTTGAAAAGAGGCATGATTTGAACACCGTTCACCCAAAGCAAATACTGACTTGATATTTCTGGAGATAAAAATGTTAATTTTGGTTGGTATTAGCCTGGCACTCTTCCCAGTCATGGAAGTCGCATTTTTACAAAATATTCTGTAAGCAAAACACATAGTTTTACTTTTCAGTGCATTTTTTTAAGGAAAGATGAAACTTTCCTTGTGTACAGGTTATTTGGAGACGTTACCGTCTATTTCAATGGTGCTGTGTTTTTCCATGTCCACCAAAACAGGGCCAAACTTCATGTCATTAAGTCATAGTGGTCTGTGGAACAATTCTAAAGACTGAAGCACCACAACACAGACACCTTCAAAATAATCTGATGCCTTGAGGGAAGTATGGCTGAATTTGTATCAACTCGTGTGGCAAGTCCGATGTCTGTATGTGGCAAGGAGAACGGAGGGAAAAAACTAAAAAAGGACCCGACAACACGACCTAGGGAATACTATGTGAACTTTGATTCATTAGAACAAATGAAAAGAAAGGCACACAGGTTCGTCACTGAGGAGGCAGAGGCATGTTTCAAAGTACCAAAACATTCTTTTATTTCTAATAAATCAAAACAGGCAGGGGCTTGAACTGTTGAAAGAAAAGGGTAATAAACTAACTTCAATAAATAGGGTGGATACAATTATTTTTATTACAATCATAAAAAAACTAACCTTAATATAAATATTAAAATGTGTCCACTGTCCAATATAATAAAGATTGAGCCCAAAATAACCTTTAAACAAATCAAGCAGGGGCCACTTGTGGGAAGGCAGACTACACTGTTCAGGGGTGCCACCGTTCTTCACCTTAGGTGCCACGCAGCAAAATCACACAGCATTCCTCACAGCAAACTGGTGCAGTCTATATTGTCTCCCCGTGCAATTACTCACTTGCAAAACCATGAAGGGACCTCACCAAGGGTGCCTAGCCTCCAAACAAGATGGCAACCTGCTCTGAAAGAAATAAACTAAATACAAAAATAATCAAAACAAACAGTACCCAGTTAGTCAAACAAATGTACCAACCAATAAACCAAGAAAATCACAAAAAGCTACCAACCAAGGGGCCACACAATTAAAGTAAAGCAAACCTAAGACTAAACAAAAAGGTATACTACCAACTGTTTAAATGTGACATAAAGATGTGCCCTACACCTACCTGAGGCACCAAACTCTAGCCACAGCAGAGGCAGATCCGGAAGCAGATGCAGGACAAAGGGGCACAGGTGCCTTATGTAGCCTAGACCTGATTAGGGGGGTTGCCATGGGCGGGGTAAGGCCAAGACCGCATTCAACACATTCCCACTACATGCACATCAAGCAATACCAAGTTGACCACTATGGGGCATTGTAGAGCAGTGCTGTTTGAGCTTTACAATATATTTTCAAATATTCTAATATGGTGGCAAGACAATATGGCCACCGTTGAAGTAATTGGGTGCATTGCATAGGGTATTACCTAGTGACACTAGGGGATAGAGTTATTATTCTAATCAGGGTTAGTCAGTCATAGTTATATGCCTGCTGGTGGCAGTAGAGTGAATGATGCAGCAACTTAAAACTTGGCAAATAGCTGCTAGACTCGCATAGCAGAAAAATACAAACACCTCTACAAAGTACTAGTAGAAAGCAAATAATAATTATTCACAGAATACTTGAAAACTGAAGGTCTTTGGTCAGTGACCAAGCAGACTACAAAGTTTACATTCTTTTTACTGAATCTGTTTAACATGTCCCATTCACATGTTTCATGTGTCTGGCTCTATGTGTTCTTCAGGGACCATGGCAACCAGTGAATGGATGGTGTTTCCCCCCTTAATGTCAACATTAGTTTACCTCAAAGCTATACCAGGAACCCACAGTCTTGTAGGGTTCCCAACTAATATGATAATTAAGCCTACAGCACAAATTTAAGTAGTGACACATTTAAGTTACAATCGTCTGGGACAAGGAAATGTTTTCCAAATGTCAGATTTGTTCTTGTTGTTAATTGGCCTCAGTTTAAACCCCATAACCTCTCATCCAAGGTGCAGGAATTCAAAGAATGTGCAGTTCCTTTTGTTAAAGCTCTTATCCCCAGTAGAGTTCCCCTACATACCAGGTGATTTCTACTCTGTTCATCTTTACATTTACTTTCGCAGTTGTTTATTACAAGTTCCACTTAAAGGGCTTCACAAGCCCACATTTAAAGATGCATTGAGATGATTTAAATGGTTAAATATGATATTAGTGTTATACAACTACTATTTTGTCCTTTAGCAAACAGTCAAGGAGCAGGTCGGGGTTAGACATTTGCTCAAGGATGTTTACAGGTAGGAATGTTAGGGATCGAACCCACAAC
This sequence comes from Percopsis transmontana, assembly GCA_025447815.1. Lineage (NCBI taxonomy): Eukaryota > Metazoa > Chordata > Actinopteri > Percopsiformes > Percopsidae > Percopsis > Percopsis transmontana. The sequence goes on from JAOEHI010002322.1 coordinate 9,202, forward strand.
CTTTCGGCTGGGCGTTGACCACCCTAACCGCTAACCTAACCTATATTCTACAGTATACTAACAGCAGTTTACTTACCAAGTCCCAATTAAACCAAATAATGGGAAATCTATTTGTAGTAATGACCGTCAAAGCTATTAATTAGGAATTAAGGGGGTGAAGAGAGTAAGAGAGTTTGGTCAAACAAAAGAACCCTTATGTTGGTCCCTATATGAAACATGATAAAGGGAGAGGGGGTGGGGTTGGATGGAAGAGGGGCAAGCAGTGTATTATATAAAGACCTCAACAATGGCTGCTCAGAAAGAGAGAGAGACTGGGAGACTCTCCTGGTATTGGTTGCCATGTCTGGAATAGGTTCTTAATACAGTATACTGTATATTATAAGGTCAAATCACAACGACATATGCAGTTTTAGTGCCTTGTTTTAACCATTGACATAGACAGGAACCCCAAATAGAACCCCTACTGTAAAAAACAAAACAGAAATGGCTAAAATCACTGTAATTCCATATATTGTTATGTGTGTGTTCTGGGTCCAGGCTGGCAGTTGAATATAGTTCTCTGCATTAAACAGAAGCTGTTTACCAGATGAAGAACAACCTTGGTTAGATTTGTGGTTTCTGTGAAGGACACTTTATTATGTGTGATTGGTTAAGGACAGGAATAGCCTGGCGATTTATAATAAGTACATTTATCAAAAGCTGAATAGGTCATACAGCAGTTATCGTAAGCAAACAACATTTTGTTTTAAGCTCTTTTCTACAAGCTCGTAGATGTTTAGACAACCAAGGGGTAGGTGGGGTGACCTAGAGGTGAGCAGACAGAGGGTACCAAGATGTTAGAGTGGATATGAGAGTTGAGGCTGCGGTGGACTGGAGAGAGAATTGTTCGGCTGAGGGTAGTAGGGAGAGGATGGTAGAGGAGAAAGAAAGAGAGAGATTTTAGGTTGCAACGGGAGGCGATGCGGGTGGAAGTATTGAGGGCAGAGACGGGATTTAGGGAAAGAAAGAAGACAAAGTGATGATTGGACACTGGGAGGGGGGTGACCGAGAGTTTGGAGGCAGAGCAGGATCTGGTGAAGACGAGATCCAGAGGGTTTCCTGCCCTGTGCATTGATGTATGCGAGAGGGTGTGAGGTCAATTATCAGTGTTTCTCTGCATCCTATGGGTTGAAACTTTAAACATGTTGCATTTCTGAACAAGCCCCAATGTGAAATGTCACAGCAGGTATTTTACTTGTAATGTTCATACTAGATTGTATTTGATTAGTTTTTTTGGCTTGGGATTTAGGTCTTACTATCATTGTAACACACCCATTAACAAATGTAAACCCTATTGTCTTGGATAATGGAGGGGTGTCTGTCTTTTGTTTCTCCAGACTGAGGATGAGGGTGTGGATTGTCTTCCTCCTGTGCCTGGCTGGACACGCCATGGCTGTGCCTGTAAGTACCAGTGTGTGTTAGTGTGTAGTTTGTAGGTGTTGTTCTGTTGTGGACCTTCTTACTGTATGTGTGCGAGTGTGTAGATGTGTGTACAAACATGGCAAAGCAGAGCCCCATTCGTCACTTGTACCTGCTGGGTAACAAGCCTTCTTCTACGTGTCAAAGGGGGCAGCACCAAGCACATTTTCCAGCTTGGCCTACAAAGAAATCTATATTGGTATACATTGACGAGGCGTAGAAGATGAGCGTTGCGGCCATGTTGAATTAACTGGGGGGGATGACAGGGTCAAGCCACACAAATGTCAGATTTTATACTTCATTTGAAATATTTTGGAAACACATGTTGGATCAGGGGATAGACGCGGGTTTGACGAGTACAATACTTGAACAGACTGTATTTTCAGAGCTGAGTCCACAACACCCACTTTTCAGAGGTCTGCCCACACAGTTGCGAGTCCTGATTTCTGGCAGCGTGATTTGAAACTCTGAAACTCTGAAACTGTGGCGAAAACAAGCGCTTTACTTTGCTTGCTCCATAGGATTACATTGTGTAGCCGTTTGACCTTGGGTAACAAAATGGCATCTATTGTTGAGTTGCCAAACTCTTTATTTACAGCTTTGGTTTGCTATAAAATGGTGTTTGCTATAATCTTTGCAATCGATTGTAAATGTGTTTTATTGTATTGAGTGGTAGAAGTATAGAAATGTCTCAAATGTTCTTTGTTTGAACTACTTACTGACAAACTGTGTCGGATTCCCACAAAGTACTGTACCTGCATCATGTGTTGCTGAAAACACGCTATTAAATGTCTATAATCACCACTGGTGCTTTCATTGCAAAATATTCACAATATTTAAATTACATAGTAATAGTCTATAGTTATAGTTTTAAAATGACCTTGCTAGCAAGTTTTTTCACTAGACCCAAAAGTGTGTCGCGAAGCTGTGTGAATGAAGATGAGTTCATACGGTGTCATATTGCAAAACTTTTTGAAAAAGCAAAGGAAAAACATTAGTTTTCAAAACATTCCGTTGTCGTGTGCATGGCCCCTAAAAGGCTTCACAGTTACTGTTGTGAGTAGCGGGGAATGTGAACCCAAAAGCAGACCCGGGTAGGCAGAGAGTTTGTATCAACACGACCT
>JAOEHI010002323.1:0-11782 GCA_025447815.1 Percopsis transmontana
GAGAGAGAGAGAGAGAGAGAGAGAGAGAGAGAGAGAGAGAGAGAGAGAGAGAGAGAGAGAGAGAGAGAGAGACGTGGGTGAGCAGAAGAGAGAGACACATGGGTGAGCAAAAGAGAGAGAGAGACGTGGGTGAGCAGGAGAGAGAGAGAGAGACAGGTGAGCAAAAGAGAGAGAGAGAGACGTGGGTGAGCAGGAGAGAGAGAGAGCAAGAGAGAGAGAGACAGGTGAGCAGAAGAGAGAGAGAGAGACGTGGGTGAGCAGAAGAGAGAGAGAGAGAGAGAGAGAGAGAGAGACACACTTGGGTGAGCAGAAGAGAGAGAGAGAGAGAGAGAGAGAGAGAGAGAGAGAGAGAGACATGGGTGAGCAGAAAGACAAGTGAATGACCAGGCAAAGAGAAGGAAACCTGATACAGTAGGTACACAGGCACACAGGCAGGTAGAAAGACAGATGCTCAGCGGGCAGCAAGTAGGTACAGTAAGAAAGACACGCACATACACACACACACATACACCTGTTTAAGTGTACAAATACTCCTATGACAAACTGTACATGCAGATTAGTGTGTGTGTTTTCCTTCCAGACCCCCTCTCACTGGCAGTAAAGTTTTGGTGGTGCATGAACTCCCTGGCACTGTGTAACAAACCCCTTCTGCACATGCTCAGTGCGGCCCTGCGGTGCGCGCCACAGTCCTGGTAAACAATGTGTGCCAGCGCCAGGCACAAGTCGGCTTTGCTACGTTCCTTCTGAGCGTACTCAGAGAGAACGTCCCCCAGGACCTCTGAAAATGTCAGCCTGTGAAGACAGGAGAAATACTGTGAAGTAACACAGACGGGATGTAACACACAAGGATGTTTATCTGTTTGTCATACTGTGATGAAGCATGTGGGGGGAGGGGTAGAGAGGACCCCCAAGCACTCAGATGTGGGTCAGCGGGAGAGGGCATGGGCTTTCTAGTTGCAAACCAAAACAATGTTTTTGTTACGCTGGTTTAAGGCCAGGCAAGGCACTTTATTTATAGAGCAAGTGGCAGACTTAATGTTCTTCACATTAAAACATGTTATACAATAAAACACGATTTAAATAGGAATGCATAAAAGTAAGTGTTGGAGCAAGTCTCAGTTCTTCTGGAAGTTTATTCCAGCTATTTGCTGCATAGTAGCTAAATGCTGCTTCGTTTTGTTTTGACTCTGGGGACAGTTAAGGTCCCAGGTGACCTGGGGGGTCTAGAGGGTTCATTTTGTAAAAGCATTTCAGTGATGTATTCAACCATAAGATTAATTCCAAACACACAATTGAGGAGGATAATTTTAAGGTGGTGGTTCCCAATCTTTTTGACCCATCCTGATTTTGCAAGCTCAACAATATTTTCTGCTCAGCATATAAGTAAACATTGAATGGAAAGTAAACTTTCCATTCAATGTTGTTCGTCATAGAGGCATTAAATGGACCACCAGAACAAGAACCATTTAACTGAAAACAGGTGCGAGCAGATGATTAGGCCACCTTCAGCCAAACAGAACAATAACCACAGGGCGGGGGGGGGGGACAAACACAGGCGCACTTACCACCCGCTTCTTGTACCTACTTCTGCTGGCTCACGGCATGCGTGACCAGGTCTACGACACTGTGCTCAAGGGCACAGCGGACGAGCTCCACGCAGAAGGTCTCCCCCGGGATCTGCCTGTGGTCAGGGGTAGAGATCACCAGGGCCTGGAAGAACTTGAGACCTGGGGGCATTCTCCTTGGGAACCCTTTCACCACTGGGGAGGAGACAGGACCACCATGAGGATGCACGTTGCTGAACTGTGCGCGTGCGTATGTGTAGAAATGTTCTGGTTTCATGGTTTTCTCATGGATGACACAGGAGTGTGTAGCTGTATTCTATATTATGTTTGTAGTGTACATGTGTGTGTGTGTGTGTGTGGGCAATGGGGGGTGGGGGGGGGGTGAAGATGATGATCAAACATGATGCTGAAGCGTTTCCCACTAATCTAGTCTGTGTGTGTGAACCTCGGAGGCGCTCCAGGGTGTCTGTGCTGTGCAGAACGCCATGGGGAGACCTAGCTGCATGAAGCACAGCAGCCTCATAATCCCCTGACTCATACAGCTCCTCAAACCTGCAGAGATACAGGATACAGGAAGAAATATGGTGGGGGGGGGGGGAGAGACAGCGAGAGAGATAGAGAAAGAGAGAGAGGGAGAGAGAGAAAAAAAGAGAGAGAGAGAGAGGCCAATATAAATGACCCAATTTAAAGTAAATGTCTACAGTAGTTATAGCTACAGCCTGACACTTTCCGGTTGAGGGAATTCTGGCAACACCAAGCTTATGGTCAGCATGTGGGTATATACAATTCTGCCAGTCCTCTCTGGTGAACCAAACCACTGTTGTTTGAAACAAAATCTCTGACTATTATAGTTATCACAAGCATCACATCTGTAAATAGAAATGCTTTCATGAATGGAGGATACATACAATGGTCTCAATATTACCTCCATCAGTCATAAATTGTATTGACATTTATTTATGTAAAAGTTGTAGCTTTTAACCACCTAAATGTACATTTCAGCTCAACTGCAGGATCCACTGTGGACCTGGGCTGAAGACTTATCTAGGTGTGGACAGGTAATCTATCTATATGTGGAGAATGGGCAGAACCAGAAGTGTTATGTACCTATCCAGGTAATCCACAAGGAACCTGGACTCATTGACTTTAACAGGGTCATCCTCGAACCCCACACAGTCGGCGCTATGGTAATCCTCGTCTGTTACTGCAATACAAGAAAACTGGCAGTTACACTTAATTACACAGAATTTTCAAACTGTCTGGTTCCCAAAGAAAATGTAAATAATAAATACATAATCCAATCCAATAATAATCCAATTTAAAGTGTGTGGTTCTGGTATACAGAGCTCAAATATTCCAAAATGGTTTCCATGGCTAAGTTCACCTTGTCACCAACCCAGTTCCACTTCTGGATATAAGAGAAATACAATCTCAAGACTGAAACCAACCCAGATACAATGACCAGCAGAGGTGGACGGTGTCTATGCAGTAGATTGACAGGACTTTCAGCGTACCTCTAATGACACTAACACTTTGCAGCATGGAGCTGAGGAACTCTCTCAGTGGAGCTGACAGGCCCTCCTTCTCCCACGAGCTCAGAGAATCACTCACAAACCTCAGGCGCTTGTATCTGCAGTATGGAGGGGTAGATTTATTTCATGATGTCAACATTTAAGGATTAATTTCATATGTAATACGCTTCAAATTGTATTTGAGGGGAATAAAGCTATACTAGTAACTGGCAAGCACAAGTAAAGTTTGCAATTCATTTTTATTAATGCTGTGCTTAGCATCCTCTTTACATCCACACTGGTGTGTTTAATTAACATGGCTGTGTGGGTATGAACAGACCCCACTTGATTGACATCTCCCTGACTGTCCTGTCAGTGTAAAGAAGAAAACTTCTTTATGATTGGCTCTTTCGAGTCTATACAACTTGCTTACCTCAAGGATCTACACCGCCCAAGCTTCAACCTGACAATCTAATCAGACAAAATAACTGCACCGCTAGTAGCTTTAATGTCCCTCTCCAGACTGGGGAAAGGGAAGGTATTCTCACAGGAGGCGGAGCCAGTCGTTCTCTGAGGTCAACGCGTCTAGCTGTCTCTCAGCAGCGTCCAGCTTGCTGTCCAGCTCAGCTTTGACCTCTAGGGACACATATTTGTGCCGTCTCCTGGCCAGCAGGGCCTCCTTTTCTCCCGCCAGCTTGTCCAGGTACAGAGCCTCTTCAAGGGTTAAACCTATGAGAGAGGGGGGGGGGTCTGATCAAAGCAATGATAGCTTGGCATAGCGACAAGCCTGTCTCGTCAAGCGACTAGGGCTCTGCTAAAAAATCGATACAGCAATATATCTGTAACGATGGGCGTGCATAGGCCATGCACGCGCCGTACCTCCCGGCCTGGCGGCGCACCTGTGGGGGGATTAGCCCCACACAGGTGCGACCCCTTAGTTTTGATTAGAGACCTTATTTAGGTTTCCCGGCAGCACTAGGTGCTGTCGGTCATTGTTTGTCTGTTTTACAACTGTACGTTGTGTTTTTTGTTTATTAAAACGCCATTATGAGTACCCTTCTCGCCTGTCTGCTTGCGTCGTCGTCCGGCTCGCGCTTACACTCGCCACCCCACTATACACATCGTTACAGGAGGGTTTGTCCACTTATTTATACAGTCTATGGGTACACCCAAACAAAATAAAATAGCATTATGGAGAAATTTTCCCATATGATAAAAATGACCCTTCGTAATTTTTTATATTATTGTAGTTTTCAATGTGGTATATACAGTAGGGACATTAAAAGGTGCAGTCTGCCAGAGAAGGACACAAATGGAGACAGTTGATGGAAATGATCAACAGCAGCATGCTCAAAATGTACGTTGGCATAATACAAAGAAATGTAAAAAAGAAAAGAAAATTAAGCTTAATACTTGTGAATAGCAGCTTTTCGAGTGGCTTGTCCAGAAGGGTATATCTACTGCTGCTCAACAGAAATCCTTGCTTTCCACAGGCTTGGCCTAGGGGCTGTACCTGAATATAGTGACACAATTTAACTGTGTGTGTCAAATCCCTCAGAGGGCTTTTTCTTTCCACTCCCAAAGCAGCAAGAAGCCCTTAACCCATGCATAAATTGCCATGGGTTGAGAGGGTTTTTAAATGTCTTCTCTTTAAGATTACCAATAACTGCTTAGGACTGTAAATCAGTAGAGTAATGTATTGGATCACTAGTTTTTGCGAGCAATTGATTTTGCAGTATTGTTTTCTGGAGCGGATAGAGGAGGCTTCAAAGCAATTTTCGATTTTCTTTCTCAATGAAAAGAAATCTTGAGAAACTACACAAATATGTATAAAAATCAAGCGCATATAAATATATTCCATACACAGACAGCAGCTATACTGCCTATATATATTAAACATCCCCCAAAACAGGACCACAAGCCTTCTAAGAAATATATATTTCAACAGACTGTGTCCAAATGAACCCACATTGTAATAAAACAAATGTTAAAAATAGCATCTGGTGCAGTAAATGCTTAGCTCTGCAGCCAACAATTATAGTCTAACTAGTGTATGATCAAGGGTAAAATAAGGTACACAGCAAGACAAAACTGAAGTGTCTTGAGCTGTTGTCAACCCACCGCAATTAATTAGCTTGGGTTCTTTGCAGCAGGAAACCCCAGTCAGGAGCAGAGCCCCCTCTTACATAATGTTTGGGATCTCTGATCTCACACTTTCAAAATAGCTCCAAATAAAATTGCAGTTGTCATGGCAACCACTGCTGAAAACCCGGGACAATGTAATAGGATTTTCAAGGCTGCTTGGAGTGTATTCTAGTCAAAAAGGGGGGAAAAAACAAGAATGTATCATAATGTGATACACGTTTATTGGTAGTATGTTGTATTTGTTGCATTGTTACATAAATTGGCACATTTCCCTTGTCACAAGACACAAATAGAATCTAACCATGAATGGCTACCCACAGAAACACTAAATCATACAATACAAAATAACTCTATTGGCAAATTTCCTTTATTAAGCCCACCAGGACTTGACTGCCAGTTTAATTATCCCATATAAAAGTCTTTAGATATGAATTGCATAGTTTATAGTGTCCTTCAGAGATGCTACCCCCGAGCTCACAAAACCTCCATATCAAATGAACAATATTAGTGAGAGAAGCCTGGTGAATTTCATAGACCAAGACACTAGAATAATACCCCCTGCAACCCACCATGAATGCCTTTCCACTGTACTGCAGAGTTTACGCAGAGCGCTTCTTGAGGCATTGGTGGGTGGAAGTAATCCTTGTTTCTGTTTGAAGTCTGTCCACGGTTTGTTCAAAATTTTGGGTTGTATTGCAGGTTGGTACTACCGTATTGGTACTTCTTGCATTGCTTAGAGGGTGCACTTTGGATCAGTTATTATTCAGATTTGCCCTTTCTTTCAGGAGCGGTGGTAAAATCCCAGCAGTGCATAGACCCCCCCCAAAAGGTGACTATTTTTGGGTGAGTGCTACATACGTTACGGGGGGAACAGGAGATGAGGCCTTTCAAAGACCTACCAATAGTAGTCTACACCATAGACTATAGTGCAGTGCCTGCATGAATCATTCCTCATCCTCCCTCATTTATATGAATACATTCTCTCTAGATGCTCTCTGAAGATCTCTCATAATACAGCACAGAGAGAGAGAGACAGATGACATGAAATAGTTGCCAAGGCAACTTAAATGTCTCAAGTCAAAGCTAACAATAGTTCTATACACGTATAAACACATAAAGAACATGCAGGCTAAATGATTGGCGCACACAAATTCAGGAGGGGATGGCACACCTGTTGTTAGATAGTATATACTGTAGAGACAGAGGCGTACAGGCTGCAGTTTCAAGCATAGCTCTACATCAACAAGTAATTAATATGTATTTTCATGCATGTTAATGCCTGCCAATTCAGCGCTGATCTGCCTACAGAACAGATCCGCCCACACAGCAAGTTTACAGTATGCAATAGCAGTAATGGCAGATTGCGTTTTATTTTTAAAAAACACTCATTCATGTACAAATAACACGAAAAACACTGGTGCTCTACAGCCTATTATATATTACAGTACATCTAATGAAGCCCTTAGCACAGGTTCATTCAGAAAAACGTGTCTGTCTCATGCCCTTCTAAGTAGCTGTCATATGCAAGCCAATAAACTTACACATTCTCTGTTACTCACTCAAAGTTTCTTATACCCCTTTCCCAAAGTAACGACCTTGGTAAAACCCATGTTTGCTATTGGAGCGAAAGCCATTGGGAAGAACCAGCATTGTTCTTTTCAAGTTCCCAACAAGCCAGCTCACAACCGGGATTTAAACCCGACACTGCTCAGCTTTGCTGGTATCTGTTTGGATAAAGGAGCATCAGCAATTAGTCTAGTGTAGGCTATAGTGGACGACGCCCGCCCCGATATGTTGTGGGTTCGATTCCCAACAAGCCCGGCCTACCTACAGTATAAGCATCCTTGAGCAAGATGCCTAACCCCTACCTGCTCCTTAATACTTGTAATTGTACTCGCTGTAAGTCGCTTTTGATAAAAGCGTCTGATAAATGACCTAAACGGAATGTTCATGTAGGGTTTCCAACACAAAGACTCTACTTGGGCGGGCCGCCCAGGTATATTAATTGCCGCCAAAGTACATCTGGCGACCCCATTGTAGCATTTTATTTTTTATCCTTCCAAGAGAACGACGCCATCCGCGATCGATTAACTAGTGGACAATCCTCCCCTTGCGATACCTCACCTGTACCTGTTTGTACAAGAAGGGTCTACTGTCAGTCGACTAACAGAGAGAGGAAGAAGTATGGTAAAAGCCCGTTGCACGCTACAAATATTTGCTTGGATAAATGCCGTGAGATGAGGGCACTTTAACTCGCCATGCAGTAGTGGGCCTCTGAAGGCTGCAGGTAGTCAGCCCACTGTGATGGACATACATTAGTGACAGACATTCCCTCTGCCCCAGACTGCACTACAATTACCTGGGTATGAAACGCCCTGGACTGGGATAACACACACACACACACACACACACACACACACACACACACACACACACACACACACACACACACACACACACACAATGTTTGCTTTATATGACATGAAAAATGAAATATCCAGTAAGGGTGATAACAGCAGACATAATAAACAAAGATAAACGAAGACAAAATAAATAAATAAATAAATAACTAAGATAATAATTATACCATGAAAAAGCTTCCCCTTCATGCTTTGATCATTATAGGTACAGTACACTCCTATGTTTGTGTCTGGCATTACCCTTGGGAGTGAAAACAGTGGCTCACACATTCTCTACTCCACCCCCAACAGCCCTGTGCACTTTGCATTTGTTTTGAAAAAACAGCTGTGCTGGGGAGGAAATTTGTGGAGCTGGGGGCGTTATAACGCAATTGAGCAGTGTAGCTTTAGGGACAATATTGCGTCAAATGCAGTCAAAGAGAAATGTGATTAATAGTGTGATGTGTCATGTAGGGTTTAGCTTTCCCTGGTATAGGCATAAACTGCTCAACTTAATCCCAATTTAATGTTACTTTCATAACTCCCGCGAAGGCTTCTACTAAAGCAAAGTAGGTCAGCTTTAACATTGTTTTTATTTCCCCAAAGGAGTATTTCAGTTTTCTTTTTTACTTACTCTTAGCTATTGGTTTACGTTAAGTAAGTGAGCAAATGGACCAATGGTGGCACTTAGTACTCAGTACTTCGTAGTATTATTCTAGTACTATATTTAGTTTGCCCTATCCTCTCTGATGGACCAAATATTTGTTTGACATAGAATGTGTTATTACCCAGGTTGCTTGACATAATTTTCCTGCAAATAAAAGGCCTTTGTGTACTAGGAGAAAGCTGAATGAATCAGGTATAGTAAACAAGTCTAGGTCTTTAGCTTTAATTAGCTTTGGAACAATTGTTTTGCAAATTGTTTGATTTAAAGTAACACGTTTAAACATCATATAAACATATGGTACAAGCTGACAAACAATGAAGTATCAGGAAGGATAACATTATGAAACATTGTGAAATCTATAGTGCATTTTTTTAGTAGATACAAGACATCTGTTGGCTCCCGCAGAGTTTAAACCATAAACGCTAATTTATGTATCAGTGTTAGCCTCATAAGCATTTTCTCCCTGCAACCACTGTAGAATCCTGATTACGTGAACTCTCCTTGGCTGGTTTGATTACTCTGTAAACGTCTGTTTAGAGACTAATCTCACCAGCCAGATTGGTCTCTCCAGCTATTAACCAATTCATTTCAAGGAGTCAATTTGACATCAGTCATTTCAGAGTGAGAAGGGGAAGAAAGTAAACTAAATAAAAATATTAAAACATTTTTGTTTCTTTATTTAAACCTTTTTAAAGCCGAGTCGCCTTCTAAAGGAATTGGCCACTGCCTTCAAATTCCAAGGTGTTATCTATACATACCGTAGCTGGCCGGTAAAAATAATTGGTTAACCACTTACAAAAAGTGGGCAGAAAACAGCCTTTCAAAGAGGCCTGGTCTAGTCATGAAATAAAAAAGACTATGTTGGAAGCCACTAAAACGAAAAAAGGAGGAAAGGATTATTGATTGCTAAATGTGCGTTTCAAGCATAGCGCTTTTCCTCAGTCAGCATGAAGATGACTATCTGAGCTACCTGAATACTGTACTTTTCAAAAAGCTGAAATTTCTCTCCAGAGGCAAATTCTTAGAGTACATACAGACAAAGCATAGCCAAACATCTGAAGAAAATGTGTCACATTTTCTGTCTTCATTAAAGTACATGCTAAACTGAAAAGAGTTAGAAAATAAATAAATTAATAATTGCATTAACAAATGTGTATAAGAGGGGTTGAGGCCCCCTCTGGAACAAGATCTTTCATATTATGAACACTGAATCCTGACAGATTTTTTTATCCGGACTCTTGTTCTGGTTGAAGAACAAACATGTTATTGGAAGTGGACCTCCCCCTACGCTGTTAAACAGAGAATTGACAGAATTTACTAAACGTTCACATGAAGGTGAACATTTTAAATTGATACTGAAAAGCAAAAGGAATACAACTGCTCATTCAAGATTTTTTTTTAGGTCACAATGATTGAGCTCAACACTCACTGTGAAAATAGTAAAATAGGTTATAGATTTGCAAATGTACCCTGCTGGGTCTTTAAGAGCTCACAATGGGAGTCCATGAAACACTGATGAGAGCCATCCAGTATCAGAGCTTACGCAACAGCTATTGTGGTGCAAGATCAACAGGCAATTTCCTCTGTAGCCTAGATTTGGCCCTGTCAGCACCTGATAGCCTGTGAATCGGCTATTCCTGCGAGTGAAACCGCACACTCAGGAGGGAGGGAATTAAACCGGTGGGGGAGAGAGAAATTGAAAGGGGGAAAGCCTCCGTGCTCACTGGGAGACCAATGTGATGCTGCTAATGTGATGCTGCTAATGTGTAGCTGCGCTGCTATGCTAGCGTCAGCACCTGAGATGGTTGCATAACCGGGTATAAATGAGTTCTTCCTCCTCCACACCGGTGCTAATGCCAAAGGGAAAAGGAGAGTAACAGGCTGCCCTCCTGTAGCATGTGAATTTCCCCGTAAAAAAAAGACAAGACCACATCATGCTTTAAATCAGTTACTTGCTGGGTTCTAGCCCCTAAGATCTGCTTCAAATGGTGACTTCAAACGTTGTTTTAACATGTGGAACACAGAAACCAAACAAAACAGGTCAACAGGGTTGTTAAAAAGGTACTTCTAAGGTATTTGTAAATAAATGTTTGTTTGTTGTTGAATTGAGTCCTTCATAGCATTTGCAATATATATACCCAGATAGATAGATAGATAGATAGATAGATACTTTATTGATCCCCGAGGGGAAATTGCAGTGTTCCAGCAGCAAAATTGACATAGATTACAAAAAATTACAAAAAATGTACAGACCAAACCTAAACATATAATATAATCTAAACATGTAATGTACAAATGTACATACACACACACACACACACACACACACACACACACACACACACAGGTAAAAGAAATTAAGGGAATCAAACACCAAGTCAATTAAACTTCAGGGATATCAATCTGTCCAGTTAGGAAGCATAAGTGATTGTGAATCAATGCCACCTGTTTTGGTGCAAATTAAAGTGACAACAGCTGCAACGGAGAGCCAACAGCAAGACAACTCCCAAAAAGAGAATGGTTTTGCAGGTGGTGGCAGACAATTGCTCTCTCCTTATCCTTCCTTCCTGACTGGTTTTGCATTTTGCTAGTGTCACTACAGCCCATTCAGGTTGCACAGGCAGAAACAGACTCCATGGGGGGTGGCATGAGGGCCCGGCGTCCTCTAGTGGGACCTGTACTCACAGCCCAGCACCGTGCAGCTCGATTGGCATTCGCCAGAGAACACCAGAATTGGCAGGTCCGCCATTGGCGCCCCGTTCTCTTTACAGATGAGAGCAGGTTCACACTGAGCACATGTGACAGACGTGAAAGAGTCTGGAGAGACCGTGGTGAACGTTATGCTGCCTGCAACATCATCCAGCATGACTGGTTTGGCGGTGGGTCAGTGATGGTCTGGGGAGGCATATCCTTGGAGGGTCGCACAGACCTCCACGTGGTAGCCAACAGTATCCTAACTGCTGTTACAGTAGAGTGTGTGTAGGCAGTTCCTGGATGACGAAGGCATTGATGGCATTGATGCCATTGACTGGCCCTCACATTCCTCAGACCTGAATCCAATTGAGAACCTCTGGGACGTTATGTATCGGTAAATCCAACGTCGCCAAGTATGGCCACAGACTGTCCAGGAGCTCACTGATGCCCTGATCCGGGTCTGAGAGGAGATCCCCCAGGAGCATGCCCAGACGTTGTAGGGAGTGCATCCAGGCACGTGGGGGCCATACACACTACTGAGTCACATCATGAGTTGCCGTGATTAAATTGACGCAAGTTGGAACAGCCTGTGTTTTAAATTGTTTACTTTGATTTTTGGTGTGAGTTTGAATTCAGCCCTCAATCGATTGGTGATTTTGGTTTCCATTGACCGTTGTTACATCATTTTGTTCTCAACGAATTACACAATGTACAGTAAAGATTTTGATCTTTAATATATTTTGTTCATCGAGACCTGATGTGGGATTTCAGTGTCCCTTAATTTTTTGAGCAGTGTATATA
>JAOEHI010002325.1:0-11776 GCA_025447815.1 Percopsis transmontana
TAAGTTAGTAATTTATTGGCCAGATTTGACAACAAGCTGCTGAGCCAACGTTAAGTATGTGCGTGTGCGTGTGCGTGCGCGTGCGTGCGTGCGCGTGCGTGTGCGTGCGTGTTTGTGTGAAGTGGGCGTCGGATGTGTGGGTTGGGGGAGTGGACGTTCCCGCGTACGGGACTCATCGCAACATCAGGCACTGAGGAGTTAGCCAATCAAAGCAAAGGATGAACAATATCCTGCCAGTGCTACCGATGAAAAATTATAGCCAGTTTGGTGGTTCTTTGCCTGTACCCTTTTGTTTGTATCCATAAGGTTATGTGCGATTCAACACTATAGACTGCGATTGTACATTTGATTAGCCTAGTTCGTTTAATTTATGGTGTTGTGTTGATGCACTGCGGTCCCGCATCGCCCCCTCTGGCTCTCCCCTCTGTCATTGGATAACAGACTGTCATTTACAGCAGCAAGATCGTTAATGGCTTTTTATTGGCTCATAAGTTGGAAGTCGGGCCGATAGTCGAGGGTTTTCTACTCTTGTATTGGTTACTGTATATGTCTATCAACAACGGGAAATCCCTAGCGGTGATGTCACAAAGCTTCTCGCCATTTTTGTTGAGGAACAGTCGTGCTCAAACAAGGAGGATTACATTTAGTACAGGTACACAAACAGTATATCACAATTTCACAACTTTGTTTTTTCTGACAAAGAGAACATCTGCTTGTTTTATCATGTCGTCAGAAAACCTGGACTCAGACACTCAGATGGACTACGAGGACGAAAAACAGGTACATGTTTAGTCTAATTTTGTTGGCTAGCTATTGAGCATGCTAATTACCTAGCTACCTTAGGTTAGCTCTAGGCAAATATTTACAATTTGTTTAGTGCATTGAGGCTGAATGAGGGTTTGTCAAACATATATAAGCCTAATGTAGGTCACAAAGATACATACAACGCCCGTGGCGTTGTTGTCTTATCACACAGCGTGTTCAAAATATACGTAGTTACTATGTCAGTGTTACCCCCATTGCTTGGCTTGTGTCATTGGCTTGCGAGTCCATAGCAGGTTGGGCCTTATTAGTCTATCCTGACAACGACTACAGTGTGCCAATACTTCCGCGTTTCCATATACTGTAACCACAATAGCAATGATAGTAATATTTTCTCCCTTTTTAGACAATATCTCCATCAGAAACCAGTGACACCCAACGTCAGGCAGACATGCAAACATACATTTGTTTTGACAGCTTTGAGATTTCACTATTTCACATTCTAAGTCCACTGACGCTCAAATGTGTTTCACACGAACGGGGCTGATTGGCTGTCCCATTGGTTCAGAGTTCAGGCTTCTGTGACAAACCCTCTGGTCAGTAAGCATCAACTTGAATGCTCACTCATAGAGAAAAGTACCTTGTGACTTTTAAATCACACATCAGTTTGAGTGTGCAGAACAGAAAACGAAGTTCAATATTATGTTATTTGTACCAGTTGATGTAAATGAGACGCGTCAAGGGGAATTAAGGTACATAATAGCCGAAACTGTATGGAGGAATTAAGCTTTGCAATTTCCTTACAAGGGGCCAGATATAGCGCATAATTGATATAGTTCATACTTTTTTTGACATGGGCCCAAGTGAATCTGCACACTCGGTACCACATCTCCCGTCCCCCTGTGGGAATCTGTTCATCGGCTTCTGTGCCCTGAATCACATTTTTGGAAATACTTTTGTCTTTGAAGTTATTGACACCGCTAGCACAAACAAGGTGTGTCCCTGGCTGCTGCTAACCCACTTTAGGCATGGCTTACTTTCTTCCTCACAGGTCTAGGTGGAGAAATGTCTGACCAGTTTGTCATTATTGTCATTTGGCAAATGACAACAATGTGAATGGAGGCATTGTATACGTGAATCAATGTCTACGGATGTTGTAACCTAACCTAGGCCTTTATTGACTGTATAGCTATATATGTATATAGCGCTCTATTGTTTTGAATTTCAATAGAGATAATGCCCTTTAAGCCCAAATGACCAGTGTATGCATAATAAACATAAATTCTGACTAGAATGACTAGAAAATTCACAAATTTTGTCATAGAATATCATTGCTGTGAAATGATGTAGAAGGTTTTGATTGTAGTGTGTCAACCCTGAATAGGACACAAAATACTCCTTCTGACACTGTGTCAAAACTGTTTCAATACTGTAATAGCTAATAATACTTACATATAGGCTACTACCAAATCTTTTTCTTTAACTCTCTATAAGCTTCAAGTCAGGTACTGTGAGTTGCTTCTTCGCTGCTATAAGAGTGTTAACACACTGTCGTAGGAGAACATTGAGGCTGTGACTCATACCACCATGAAGAATCATCAACTTGCAGAATTCGTAGCCATGGCATTAACCCTCTTAAAGGAATACTTCACCAAAAAATAATTATTAGTGGAGATGAGAAGGGATAGTTTTTTCCAAAATTGTAACCCCTATCAACTCCAGTGTCTCAGAAAATGTTACTGCTACATTCTCCTTGAAGGAATGAGAGTAAAACCTTTTAATTTCTTCTAAACTGTGAGGGTGAGGAATTGTTATAGTAGGCTAATTATGTTTTTTGGGTAAAGTATTCCTTAAATAGTGTTCCATTTTAAATAGCTTTTTTATAATTAGACAATTTATAATTAGACAATTTCGCAGACCCTTTTATCCAAAACAACACACAGTGAGGACAATTACAAGTATGGTAGGGGTTAGGCATCTTGAGGCTGAGTTTAAGGTCTATGGGTATGGAAAAGTTTTTGTTTTTTTCTCCACCTTGTCTTGTCAACTTTATTGGAAAACTGTTTTAGAATTTGTAGAACTGTTTTAGAGTTGTCTGTTACTGCCAATTAAAAGTGTTTGGACTTGTATGTTTGTCTTGACAGGACTCCCAGGAGAAGAATGCTAACCCTGTAATGGCAGAGGAGGCCAAGCTGAAGGCCAAATACCCCAGCCTGGGCCAGAAGCCTGGAGGCTCTGATTTCCTCATGAAGAGGTTACAGAAAGGGGTAGGGAACTGTACCTCTGCGTAGTCTGTAATGAGACAGGAGAAGAGAACGTTGTGGAGCCTGCACACAAGGAGCTCTAATCATAGCTTCCTAATATACCATGTTTTGATCCCGGTCCAACTTTGAAAACGTGACTGAGGTATCATAGCAGTTACATGACTGCAGATTCAGCTCTTTCTCCGGTCACTGATGATGCAGCCCAGCACCACACTGTATTAGTTATTCCTCCTTTGAACAAGGACAATGAGGAGGTGAGGTTTGTGAGTAGAGCCAAAGTCAAACAAGGGCCTGAAGCAAAACGTTCCAACCCTACCTGCTCACGTGTTTTTAGCTTTATATAAGTGACAAAATGTATGCTTTTAGTCAAATTTAATAATTCCCTTTTCTGTTCGTAGTTAGGCTATTGTGTAGCTAATTGTGTAGCTTATTGTGTCGTTACATACTGAATACGTTTGAATTATTTTGATCCTTTTAATATCTTTAATTAATGCTTTGTCATTCATATAGTACAATAAACAAAACAGTGTTACAACACTTGTATAACCACTAACCACTAAATACCTCTCATCTTTCCACGCAGCAAAAGTACTTTGACTCGGGCGATTACAACATGGCAAAGGCCAAGATGAAGAACAAACAGCTGCCCGTGGCAGGCCCCGACAAGAACGTGGTGACAGGAGATCACATTCCCACACCGCAGGACCTGCCACGGAGGAAGTCCTCCTTGGTCACCAGCAAGCTAGCAGGCTAGCCTCCGTCATCCAGGAAACATCCAGCGATCATCCCTCCTCACCTGTCCTCACCCCCAAGATATGTACCTTTGCGCCCACCCTATTCCCCTTCCATCCCCAGGCACCACTTGGCTTTAACATATCGGGCAGAGTTGTAGAAGTTTAACTCTATTTACTTGTATGTTGGTTGGGGTGAGAATATGGAGGTTTTGTGTCTCCTTACTTTCTTGCCACACCCAGCTCTGCCCCCTTTGCACACTCTGTCCCGCCTCCTGCAACTGCCTCCCCTATGTCTTGGTTTTGGTGTTCCAAGATGCATCACAGTAGATGTGTGTCATCGGGCAGGGGGTTGAATGGGGTGAGTTAATGCACTTTGTATTCTGTACAGTAATTTGCATTTGTTTTTTTGTTTTGTTATGTTTTTTTTTTGTTTTTTTTGCATTTTGATTTACACCAAATTAGTGTTGTGTGCGTATAAGGGAGTTAGGAACCATGATTGCATCATTCTTTTTATTTTTTTCATTTGTGGTCCCTATCTGGGCTTGTGGCTTGCGGGATTGTGGGGGTTGGATGTTTGTGTGTGATTGTTTGCAATCTGGGAGGGGCTGTTGCAGTGCTAAAACCATATTGGGAAGTGTGGGGAAAAAGTGAGTTGCAGCGTCCTTTATTCACGTCTATTTTTTTTTATTTATTTTTTTATCCTTTGTCAAACAAATCCTGAGGTCTTGACGATCTATCTAAGATTGGTGTCAGCTCAGCCAAACACAATCTCAAACAACTTTTTGTTTCGCCTTGCTTTACTTCTCCACTCCCATTCCCTCCTCTCTCTTTCTCTTGTGACTGGAAGAGGTCACAAGACAACAAGCAATTTTTTGAAGGAAGTATGTATGGGTGTTGCTGAGTACTAGCCACGTGGTCATACTTCTGTCCTTTTTGCTGTCTTGACAATCCATGCTCCTCTGTGCTGCCCAGGGCAAATACCAGATAAATATGAATATATCCCCTAAATAATTTTTAAAAGCTGGGAACCATGCCACTTGTATTCAATAATAAGTTGGTCGCATCAAGCCGTGTTTACTATTAGCCTAAAGGATTTTTAGGGGGATTCAGGCACATTGAATGGTGTATATGGTTCTCCCTTGAAAATTAATTTCCTGTGTATAGTTTGGCCCTGGTTAGTCCTTTCTAAACTGATATCAAAGTTATGTATTGATATCAGAGATAGTTGTTTCTTGTCTGTTGGCGATCATGCGATCACGCCTTTCACTATCTACGCTGACCTCTGTTCCCTCCTATATTCCCTTTTTTACGCAGGCAATCTCACAATACCATATTGACATATTAAACACACTAATCTGTACTACTCATCTCAGTGGTGTGATGATGTAAACAGCAAGCAATCTGATGATCACAGGTGCGAACACAGCATCAAGGTTCGCCATCACAGCGACATTGCATGCTCACAGGATGTGCTCAATGACACTTGGCCAAACAGAATGAGATTTTATGGCATGGGAGGGGTGGCGTTATGTGGGTTCAGGTTCTTTGCTCACTTCCCATCTATTAATGCGGGTCCACCTCAAAAAAGGGGCCAGAGGTCATGCTCAATGCATCCCCAGAATTGTCATGATCACCAAGTCTCCACCCCCTTGTATTCTACTGCTTCAGGGAATGATCACAAACGTGCACTCCACCACATAGGCTAGATTTAGAGGGTGTCGCATTGTCAACCTCATTGTTTTGGGTTTTTTCCTGATGAGATGTGTCAAATCACAGCGAGTGTGAGATTTCAGAGTGTGCTTGTTTTATGGGTTTGTATGAGTGTGCTACTTTTCTGTGTTCCCGCCATTGTATATAGACTTTAACGGGAAAGGGATATTTCTGTTCTTTCTCAACAGCTGTCTCTGTTTTTTTTTTCCCACTCAGATTTAATGGTTCCTCTCCTCTCTCAGTTAAAAAACACTACTTCTGCTCTATGTATAATGCAGAGGCTATGTGAATCTATATCATATGGATATATGTGTAAATGCTGCTGATTCGGTCGATGATAAATCCTATTGAGACAATGCCCTGTAAAGTACACCTGTCCTGTACGATTCCACCTTTTCCAACCCACCAAGAGTCTCTGCCAGAATTCTAGCTCCTGCGGCATGGTCAATTTGCTTTCAACTTTGTATAGTTGGCATTGTCTGTACATTGTATAGTTGTAATTTAAATCAGAATGAAAAAGATGAAACTCTTGAATTTGATCCTATTTTGCGCATGGCCAGAGTTGAAATGAATTCACCAAATTTCTAAATGTCACTTTGCATGACCAAGGCAGTTTCGCCTTGATTGGTTTGCAACATCCTAAATTCTTTAGATTGATAAACTATGGCCTGTAAAATCAAAACAGATGTCTGAATAGGCTAAAACGGGGTTATAGAAACAACAGTGAGCAGGAGTTCTTGAATGCTATTTGACGTGAACTGTCTGGTTTCGCAGGGAGCGGCTTAATGAGATGGGTAGAGCAGGGTCAAATACTGTGACTGTGTCTCTCCCGTTCAGCTATAATAAACACGTGCCAGAATGTAAAAAGAAATTATCGGCTGTGTGCTCTGAAGTACATTGTGCTGCTTTTACCTTATGGTATCATTTTTTCCCCCTCCATGTTCTCTTATTGTGTAATTAATATAGTTCATCCTGGCCCAAAATAACTACAGGGATTATCAGAGGCACACTTGCTTCCTAGAAAGAGATGTAGGTTTACATGATACATAGGATGACTGTTCAGAGAACACATAAATAATTTTAAGAATTTAGAAAGTAGAGGACTACTTGGAATGTTTCAGGGGGTGAAACATTGGTGTGGGGAAGTAGTCAGGAGGATTTTTGTCAGTATTTGAAATAAACTTTTACAGGAATAACAGTTCTTTGTCAATGTTTTTGTTAATGTTGCCTCTTTTTTGTAAGCCTCCAATTTTACCCAAATAACCAAATGGATGGAATTACTAATGGTAAATACTGACCCTGCATTGTCTGACAGAAACAGGGTTTGCAGCACATGCATTGATCACTAGGGGGAGGCAATGTCATAAGTGTCTGAAAGGGATAAACAGACGTTTAGGTCAGAACATTCCAGATGGTTCGTGAATCAATACAATTTAATAAAAGTAAAAACGCTCAATTCAGATATCTTCTTGCCCCAAGACGGTAAATTAAGAAAATTCTGTTTAATTTCTGAGTCAAATAAAAGTACTCAAATTATACACATAGCAAAATAGGGCAGGAACAGTGCCACAGACAGCTGTTCTTTAGAGTCTAGTTTGAAAAGGTTGCTGTTAGACTTAATTAAAATGTTGTTCATTAAATTTAAAAACCTAGTAACATTTTTAATGATATTCAAATGTGTATTTTCTACGTGTTAGTTATGTAGTCAACGGCACTAACTTTTTATTAAACGCATATGATTGATTTATTTATTTGACAATAACGACATCACTGCAATGATTTTTTTTTTTTACCACGTCACCATCTGTAAAAGCACATAACAACGTTACATCCGAAGTCAAGAAGTTGTGTCGTCACATCGGCAGCGCCTTCCAGAATGGTGTTTTTCTTATCCTTTTCCCACATTGCAACGATGCAGAGGTACGAAAAGATGACGCTGTAATGACTATGAATCGTGTATACCAGCCTCGTTGGTTTTCTGTTGCTATCTTGTCTTAAGACATCCAAGTTGTTTACATGACTTGATAAAGGGAGATTTAAGCGCAGGCGTGACACTATTGAAACATTTTTTGACCTCCAAAATGGCGGTGTAAACACTGTCGCTATGGGAACTGGGATGTTGGTCGAAATTCTCAATCTCTTGCATACAGAAATAGAAGCCCACAAGGCGCTGAGACACATTCAGGAGGAGAAAAGAATGTTACATGGGGTTTAAATTCGCTACTGAGTTGAGTGACGTTGTGACGTATGTGCTGGAGTGATGGCTTACTTTGACTAACTTTACCTAACGATCTCGTAATTGACAAACACCAGTCTTGGACAAAACGTGTAAAGGCGTGTTTCCCACTGAACGCGAAGCGAAATTTCGCTTCACGTTCAGTGGAATCACATTTAGTTTGCAACACAAGTTAATCACAGACCGCGCTAAGGTCGAATATTAAAAACGGCATTCATTTGTCTCATTGTTTCACCCAGAAGTACTTTTTTGGGCAAAGGCACCTCCCTTAAATGACGTTTGTCTATTGACGTCAGGGACGCCCCATTCCCTTGCCCGCTATACTGTAGCAACAGCACTACTTTCATTCGTTTTCGTGGAACCAGGCGAGAAAGACATGTTAGGGCCAGCATTTAACTCGTAAAAAGAAACAAAAAAATAAGCTAAAGATATAATCCAACTCTTAACATTAACAATCAAGATGAATATTATTACGCAGACGAAACATTACAGCGTTACAACTGGAACAATCGGGAGTTGCTTTATTCTTCCTCAAAATGGAGTCGTCGAAGGAGCCGTGCACTACAGCCCTGTACATGACTCGCCTCAAATACCTATCGACTTGGATCCACATGGGGGCATTACTTCCACCCACAACTCATCACGACCCAAGGATTTGGAAGTAAATGCACCTAACAGAGGAAAATTTTTGAGGGACTCTATAGATGAAGTCGACGACGGCTCTCTGCCCTGCACGCCGGAGATGCAGCCGGACAGTGATATAGGAATCTCCAGTTGTCCAGCAGGGGATGAGGTGTTGGAAAATGACACGAGGGAACTCATTTGCACGTTTCTTACAGATTTTGTTGAACTCACTCAACCACGCTGGAAGCACAGCAAGGCTATGACCACCATGAAGAAAGTTGTGGATGATGTACTTGAAAAACATCGATACTCATACAATGGTATGTAGCCAAGTATTAGGTGGTATTAGGACGACACTCCAAGCCAAGTAACGTTATTCTAATGCACAAGCATTGTAAGGCACTTTAGCCACCAGTGAAACATTACTACCATAAACAACATGCAATATTGTATTCGTAAGAAATTAATTTAGGGTATCAATATTAAAGTGTTATCTTGGTTTAGGAATGGTTAGTGTAGGAATATTTCTACTGGCTATCATAGGACTTGCATTCCCAGCTACCTAGGTTTCTCATTTTTATTTCTACATGTTTAGGTATGCTCAACAAACTAAACTTGGACAAATACGATGACAATATGACATTTGTCACGGAGGTAGCCAAGAGTCTCTTTGCAGATGGGAACACCAACTGGGGTCGCATCACCAGCCTGGTGGCCTTCGGAGCAGTTGTCTGTCAACACTTAAAGAAGCTTGGCAGGGACCATTGTGTTATGACAGTTGGTCGGGAAATCTCAGAATATCTTATTCTCCATCAACGCGACTGGATGGTCAAAAACAACTCATGGGTGAGTTTTGCTAAATTTCGCCTTACATTCTGTCAATTAATGACAATCGTGCCAGTTGCATAACCATTGTTGTAAGCCTACAGCTTAACTGCCATGCTACTCACTGCCCCCACCTCTCCATCTAAGCACCATTTTCGTTTGTCTTCTTCCCAGGATGGTTTTGTAGACTTCTTTCGAGTAGCAGACCCAGAGTCCACATTGAGGAACACTCTCATGGCCTTTGCTGGATTTTCCGGTCTAGTGGCAACAATTGCCCTGTTAATCAGGTGAATTTATTGGACAAAGACTGTTCTTTTTGGGACGAATGCACACGGATTTGAACATTGCTTGTTTTTCCTCATCAAACACGTCTTTATGATAGGCTGGACTGCACACTCGATAAATCAGGATATGCATCAGAAACCAGTAGCCCCCCTTGCTAATTAATGTAAATATGTTAAAATAAAAGCTATGTAAAATTCTGTATATTACATCATAGCTTTGTTCTGGTGAGCCTGGTGTTCAACCTAAACTCTGGATTATCAAATACTTAGCAACAGCAAGAAGGCTGCTTTTTTTTCTTTCTTTTTTTTTGATGCCTTGCATAATGCTTGTCTATGGATTTTTCAGTTTCCCCGGGAGAGTAGAGGGGTGGATTTGCATGAGTATAGCTTCACTTCCTGGTTATGAAAATCTGTGGTTCTGGGTGCTGCCAGGAGAACATATCTTTGAGAGTGCTATAATCAGCCAGGATACATCATATTGGAATCCCTAACAAGTAATGTAAATTAATGGCACCATGGTTCTGGTCATGGAACGACAACATCAAAGCCCTTAGTACTTGGCATCAAAGTCCCCAACAATTCAATTCATATTCAATATAGTTGTATCTAATATAGGCAGATCTCAATGATACCAACAGTTTTAAGGGATTGCAAAACAACATTGACCTAAAATTGCACAATTTAGAATTGTGGCCACTTTTTTTTTTTTTTTCTCTTCCAATTAGTCAATAAAGCAGAAGCATTATTGTTGCCCTCGTCTGACATTTGATACTGTTCTTCCTATTGGTTAGGATTAAAAAATTGTACGAAGCAGAAGTTAACAGTTGCATATGCAACTGAACTAATTTATGTAGGCCGGTGACGTGAGCGCTGAGGCTGCTATTTCTTAGAAATACTATATGTTGCTGTGGTAACCACATCATATCGCAATCACACATATGCCTGTATCTACCACTTCCCAATTGCTGCAAAGGCTGGTGCACAACATTATTGCTAAACATTTAAAGGCCTTACATGTTGGAGGTGGCGGCAGTAATTTTTTCCTCAAATGTCCTCGGAGACCCCATAATATCATAGTTTCCTGAATTTAGGGTGCCTACATCTACAACAGGAGATGTTGTTTTTTTCTGCCTCGCATTACATTTTATTTAGTTTCCTGCCGACGACCTCAAAAATATTCTTAGAATATTTTCACTGTTTATTTTAAAACACAACTGTCCAAAAAAGGGCATGTGACTAGAGGGAGGGTGTGTGCCTAAAAGCTCTTTAGGGGAGGAGTGGAGATGAGTGCCAGCCACATTTATGAATACATGCCTTATATTCAATTTAAATAAGGTGCAGGAATGCCCCCCCAAAGCATCATTACAAAAAATGAGTTTGTTTGAAAGTGTAAAGTGTCCCTAGCACTCTCCTAGACTTGTTGTTCTATACTGCTCTGCCTACAGCCACGTGGATAGTTATGTTTAAAACAAACAGTGAGCTGGAGTAGAGATGTTGGTTTCTGGGGGAGTGTTTTTTAATAAGGTAATATTTGTTCCCATGCAGATGTATAGTTCTAGGCTTAATTAAGGATGGACATTGAAGGCCACATTTTTGCATTAAATAGCCTGTAGTAATTTACTTTGTATGCAATATTTTTGTATGTAGGCAAATCTGACTTGCCATTCAGGGGATCAAAGCACATGGATGCTTAGGTCATCAAATGAATGACAGGGTACCATAGGGCCCCTTTTTGCATGTATGTCTGGAATAGAAACGCAAGACAACATTTTAGGTGTTCCAATTAAATGATGACAGTGGGCTGGTGATGTTCAAGCATGGGCAACTGTCTCAAATATATGATTTTGAGCCTTTCTGAGCTCTAATTTATTTGATAATGAATGACGATTGAGTGTTTAATGGATAATGTCTTTGTGCCCTGCTCGCCCAACCCACAGTAAGCTTTACAGGTATGTTGCCCCACCAGCTATGCCTGCTGCACTATATGACAAAGGTAGCCGTAACTATTGTGCAATTGCACTGTGGTACTTTTAATACCCTTTAAAGGTTGTGGGTCCACCCACCTATTGCCTGTGTTATCTTATAATCGGCTGTGTTCAGACAGCAAAAAATAAGCCACATTGGAATTTATTGTATGTGCCCCTCCTTCCACTTATGGCTGGTGGAGATTGAGCACATTGTATTAGATGCAAGGATGAATTTGGAAAATCTCCTGGAATTCCTGTTCCTTCCCCTTTTGTGTGTGTATATATCTCTATACTCAAGTATTTTTATATATATATATATATATATATATATATATATATATATATATATATATATATATAAATAAATATA
>JAOEHI010002326.1:0-11776 GCA_025447815.1 Percopsis transmontana
TGTATTTTGTGCAGACATCGCTTTGGACTTACCTGCTGACGGCGTTTCCCCTCTACCTTCAACTCCTCTGCCGAGCTATCCCGGATAGGATCCGTAGGCTGAGCCGCCTGAGCTTAACCTTTTGTTCTGTTTTTGAGAATTAACATTCTCTTATTTTTACCTCTGTTTCGCTGTGGTGTTGGGTCAACACCCCACCCTAACACATATATATTTACATAGATACTTGTATATATATTGAGGTGCTGAATTTCAAATAGACCTAGAGCAGTCAATATGGTGAAGCCCAATACACTGGAGAACAGTACTGTAATGTGTTTATTATTGTTGATAGAAACCTTGATGTCTCCTTTTAGAACAAAAAAAACATTCCAAACCCCATAAAATGTCTTCACTTCACTTACTCCGCTACACTGTCTCAGTGTTTCTCCTTCATACTCTGCACTTGCAGTCAGTTTACTACACTCGTCACAACCCATTGCTCTTTTTTGTAAGATAATTTAATATATTTCAATTTTGTACTGATGTAGCCAATTGTGGTCCACTTACATTTTTTGTAGGTTTTTAACTTATTTTTAGGTTTTGTATTTGTATGTAAACATTTGAAAAATTTGCTGTAGATACATATAGTTTAGGCAGGGGCAGAATAGTCTAGTGGTCTAGCCGGAAGGTCGTGGGTTCGAGCCCCAGTGTTGGCCTAACTGTAAGCATCCTTGAGCAAGTTTCCTAACCCCTACCTGCTCCATGTAATAGCACCATGTAAGTCACTTTGGATAAAAGCATCTGGTAATGGTTTAGTTTGAATAAGTAATTAATTCTGAAAGATGTAGTCAGTGAATGCATTTGTGCCAACGCAATGGAAAAATGCTCCACAGTTTGGTTCACACAGACTGCTGTTGTGCTGGCATGGGTCTGTCATGTGACTTGGGTTTTCAGAGTGCATCCACTTCCTGTTTCGCTGTATTAGTTCAACCACCACCATACTTGTCTTTTACAGTGAAAAGCTACAGGGGGAAGAGG
Source organism: Percopsis transmontana (assembly GCA_025447815.1). Classification (NCBI taxonomy): domain Eukaryota; kingdom Metazoa; phylum Chordata; class Actinopteri; order Percopsiformes; family Percopsidae; genus Percopsis; species Percopsis transmontana. The sequence continues at coordinate 1,018 of JAOEHI010002326.1, forward strand.
TAAGGAGGGTTTAAGCAAGCTGTTTAACGGCCCAGTATTGGATGTAGGTAATTAGGCCTTACCGTTTGCGTGCAGGTGTGTGTGTGTGTGTGCATGTGCATAGTCGTGTGTGTGTGCAGGCATTACTGTGTGTGTGTGTGTGTGTGTGTGTACTCAGATTTCACTATTGATATTGCACAGCACCTCAGGCACCAAACTGTCTGAACACCTCAGGAAAAGCCCCCTTGCAGCAATTAAGCTCTGCCTTACACACACACACACACGCACGCCTCCTGATCAATGGCCAACCGGCCTAATTGTTTTAGAAGCGTTAACTGCGCCACTTCCAGGTATAACCCCCCTCTCATCCCACCACTTTGAATCACCATATGTCATTGACTCCCACTAGAGAAACCTCACACAAATACATCCCAGGTAAAGGGTTGCCTGTCACATGCTGAAGGATTAATAAAACTGCAGAGGGTGTTGTGACGTCCATAATGCATGAGCCATGGCCGAGGAGCGCCGCAGCCGGAGAGTGGGGGGCGGACGGTGGCCAGGTCACAGCCAGGCAATTCATACGACAGGAGTTCTCTTGCAGAAGTGGAGCCCCTCTGTTCTTCATGATGAGTTATAAAATATTACTTTGTTTTTCTCAATACTTTTTTTTAAATCCCCGTTTTAAGTGCCTTATCAATCTTTCATGACGCTGATCTTCCTGTCTGTTGTGTGATGGCTTTGATGTGAACCTGCACTTTCCCTACCTGAACCCATGTATTATTAATGCCCAAGCCTGTGCGCATCTGCAATGCGTGGCGTATTTCTACTGTCAAAAGCATACTGTGAGGTACAGTACAAACTGTACACATAGTATCCAGGGGAGGCAATCCTATAACATTTAATGAAAGATATATATTAAGTGCTTGCAAATTAATGAGAGATAATTCTGCCCTATCGAGCTCAAAATCACCAATTTCACAGCTAATGCTTTCTAGAATTGGAAGCAATTTGCCCAACACGGTAATTTTGATAGTTGTTTCAAATGGTGGGGGAATCAAACTGAAAATAACAGGCAAATATTCTTGCAATAAATTGCAGCCGGTGTGTGTAGTTAAGGGATGGATGAACTGGGTCCACGTGGAGCCTCGGTTCGCTGCTCTCGGCACCGGGGCTGTTGGTTGTGCAGCGGCAAGTAGCGCAGGGTCAGGTGCCGGTGTCATTAATTAAAAGCATGTGCACTGGGGAAGCTCCTCTGCAAGGCCATAAAACAAGGTTATTGGGGGGGGGGGGGGGGGGGGGGGGGCGGGGGGCGCCGCGGGCGGGCCGCCGGGGGTGGGGGGGGGGTTTTAATTAAAAAAACCTTTTGGTGGGGGGCACCACACCCTCAAACAAAAAAAAAAATTTTTTTGCCCCCCCCCCCCCCCCCCCCCACACACACACACCCTCTGTCCAGCTTCTCTTTCCTCGCTTTTCATCTGTATGACAAAATGGCCTCTCCCTGGTCCGGGTATAACTCTCCACCTCGATGACAGCTTCAGGATTACGGTCGACTATTGGTGGGAAGGGCGAGGGGTAGAATCTGCTCTCGTCAAAGTCATTATAACGATCATAGATTACAGCGTTTCCTCTCTGTCTCCTGGGGGATGGGACATGTGAGAAGACCAGGGACCGGCGAACAGAGTGGGGTCCTAGAAAGAAGAACCCGCCTGAACCTATGCCTAGGAGGCACAGTTTTGGTCTCCCACTCGGCACGACGAGGACAGAAGACTGTACTGCCTTCCCTTCGCCGCTGTATTGTCTGTCTATTGGTGTCGGTAGGGTAAGTAGAAATGTAATACATTAGTCATTTAAAAAAGTAGTCTTCTGCTCCAAATAGGGCCTTTTTAAAACATTAGACGCTTTTGATATCCACAATTCTAGTTACCTCTCTTCCCTCTCTTTATTATGTCTGTCTAAGCCTGCCTGAAGTTCTCATGAGCATGCATCTCACTGTGTCTCTCTTTCCGTCACCACACCGTTTGGCCTCAAAATCCAGCTTTCCCACTCCAAAGAGATTAACATACATTACACATTTGAAAGTAATAAAAGACTGTATTTTGCTTGTTTCTCTGAGGGAACAAGACAGAATATGGGACTCCCAAGGTCACCGCAGACCTGAAAAGCCCACTTCATTCATTTTGGTGGCGTGCCAGCGCTTTGGCGTGCCGTTTATTTTGCATCACCTTGTGGCCCAGGTGTTGCTTTTAGATTACAATGTGTGCTCACACAAGCGTGACGACAAAGTGTAATCATGTTAGCTGAAAAAAGACCCAGCTCTTTGCATCTTCATAAAATTACAGGCATTGTCAACACTAAAGAGCACTTATGCTTCCGTCTCAAGCAATATTACGCTCTTTCTGAATGGGCCTCCCTGGGCCGGGCTGCAATGGAGAGCACAGCAACAGTGAGCAGAATTACACCCGTGGTGTGCTCCCGTGTTCACCAAGTCCTGCTACTCTACTAACAAAACAGGGTCTGTGCAATGAAATCCAAATGTAATGATGATTTTCAGACTTTGTTGTCACAGCTGGGGCTGTCTATAGGACTGGAACAGTGCACAGACCTTGCGTGGTCTTACAGGTCACAGGCATATACCGTCTGCCCGATAGCGGTCCAATTTCCAACTTTCATTTTAGAGAGACTTTTGCATTTTATTTTAACATGCCCTAACTCGAGTTAGGGCATGAGGGAGTGGGAGGATTGTTCAGACACTTTTGGTTACGATCCAGAAATTATGTCACACCTGGGGCCAAATCTGATTTTGTCAGATCGGTCCTGCCCTTTCAGGGGCAAGACTTGAATTGGAAAGACTTGAATTGTACAATAGAGGACATTTTAAACAGTTAGAACAGGCCATTTCACACCTTGACCTTGCCATCTTTGTGTCAAAGAAATTCACAGTGGTGTGGGAAGTGAAGTCATTGATTTTCATCACGGTATTACATGGTACTTGGGAGAAAACTAAAATGAGAACAAACACAGTTATCTCTCTCTGTCTTCCCAAAGTTTAGTAAAGAAAATATTGATGTTAGCCCTAAGCCTGAACTCTCCATTAAATATTTTTTATCAGTATGAGTTGAACTTGTATGTGAACTTGGATATCTACATGTAGGAGATGTGCAGCCTGTGGTTACAGTATGGTAATACATACAGTAATGAATATTGTGAAACAACATTGAGAGTGTAGAAGAATTGTTCTGACATGGCAAAATAAACCTTGGTGTTGTTGGCTTTTTGTCCCTGTTGCCACCCTCCAACTTCTTGTTTCTTTTGCTTGAATTACTGTAAGAGATTATTTGGGTTTAACAACCCAAACAATGCTACAAATGAAAATGATTTGAAACTGAAATGTAAAATTTGAATAATTTTAAACAGTATTTTTTTCAAAGGGCAAGGGCTTGCATCTACTTAAATGATTACAGGCATTGCATTTTAAGATTTGTCTAAGTCTCACAAATTCTTCCCTGTTGGTTCAGTTCAATCCCCTCCTCCTTCCCCTTTCTGCTTCCTTCCCAATAGCTATCCCACAGAAGACAGGATGTAAGGCTAGGGGCACGCCGTGGGAGACACACATCTGCAACAGTATGCTTCAACATTAAGCTTCAGGAAGTGTCATCACCTGTCTCACATAATGCACTCCATTCACATGAGCAGAGACCGAGGAACTCCTAGGGAATTGGTTTGCCTATGGAAATACAGATGGAGATAAAAAGATTGCAGATAATCTCTGCCTGTGTTCGCAAAATGGATTAAAGGGTTTCATTTTCCTAAAAGCTTCAAAGGGCATTAAAATGAATTAACACCAATCGTCTACAGTATTTGTAAATGTTCAACTGGTTTATAAAGCATGTGCGCACATGTGTGTGTGTGTGTGATTATGTACAACGAATTAAGCATACCATTCTCTATAGCACACATAATACATAATAAAAGTTTTACAAAAGTATTTCATTCAGTTCTCTGTGCCGCGACCCCAAAGTGATCAAGTGACAACCAGACTTAGTGACAACCAGGGATATGGGGTTTATTTTTTTAGATTAATAACATAAATTAGAGTACTCACAATAACACAAAGGTCTGCTGCATACAGAGAGGCACAATCAGCACTTTTCAGGAAATAAACTTCTCTGACAGCATTATGAGAAATGGCCCTGATGGATTAGCCTCGAGAGACCATCCTGATATCGGAAGCTCCACAATTTGTTGCGCTCTGCACATCAGTCTGGGAGCTAGCCATTCAAAACCATTCGGGACCTGACCAGTGAACCACCGCCCCATCAGCATCCAGATGGGTAGTACACACAACAGCAATTACTGTAGGTGCCCTGTTTAAAAAAAAAAAAAAATTCCCATGTGGTTCTGGTTTTGATTGGTTGAGGGTGGTCTAATCGTCTGCTAGCACCTGCATTTGAAAGTCTTCATCACTCCTGCTAATAACTTGGTTATTAGCTTTGGTTACACCAATTGTCACAATCTTTATCTCGAATGGTTTTGAATGCAGTTTCCAGATATATGTAGAGCGGAACAAATCATGGAGCTCTAGCAATATCAGGATGGTCAACTAATGGATTCATATTGGGGTCAATCTTCTAGCTCCAACACCTAGGAGAGCATGGCTCTCTTCTCTAGCCTTGAAAAAGGAATCTTGTGAAAGGAAACATCAAATAATCTCCCTACCTTGTCATTTTACTGCCATTAATCTCCCACAGGGAATGTTTTATTGACTATACGGTAACTGATCTCAGGATATAACTAGGTTGAGCAACAATGTCAAACATTAACATAGAGTTGTTTTAGCTGCTGATGAATGGTCTGCATGATTTCATCATTATCAGTCCTAATGTGAAGCTGACATGTATAATTGATCATTTGGCTGTGATAGCATTTGGGAAACAGCATTGATCCTGAGGGATTTTGTGACACAATAGAATGGAAAGGCTCCTTTATGCCAAGGAGAAAAGTAGGCTTAGTCATAATGGCACACTTTTCTTTTCTTGCACCAACGTTTCTCTCTATTCTTCTCTTGAAGAATTCACCTCTATTTCAAAACCTGAAACTGAAGCCCGATATTAATTTAGAAGCAGTGGGCTGAAAGCCCTCAATAGAGCCACAATGGTGCTGTGAAATGAAACGAGGAAGTTTTGTAGCCCACGGGTGAAAGATGGCAGCTTATTTATGAACAGAACAATGACACATTTTAGATAGGGGGATGGTTTTTGAGGGCTCCCTTAATGGAAATACTTTTATGTTGCTGTGTTCTCTTTAGGATCATACAGCATCCGCTTGAACCCAGTGTGTGATGTCGTTCAGTCCTGCTGAGGACATTAGTCTGTCGTTGTTTCTATCTGTCCAGTGTTGATTGCCTGCTGATGGTGAGTCTGCCATGCCACCTTGTAACCCTCACTGCAGTCCCTGTTGTCTGGTGTGTCTACAGTACCTTTATGAGAGGTCATGAGACTATTTGGCCCTAGCGTATATAGCCTGAGGACTATAAGTGTATTTTTACCTTCTCTCTCACTTCACCAGACTGAACTGAGTGTCTGTCCCCTGAGAGGATCCATCTTGGACAGGAAATGTTTTCCTGCCCTATGTGCTCCTGGACCACGGTAGGACGATGCGGTATTTCATTTCCACTAACGCTGACCAGCGGGCGACTCGCCAAACTGTGAGGAAAGAATGAGCGGTAGCAACGGAGTGGCAAGAAGCAATGACTTTTAATTAAAAATGGTTTAGCTGAAGGGTTATTTATCATATTTTTTTTGATACCAGGTTTTCATTAGACATGAAATGGATTCTGTTCAGAGTTGAACACTCCCTCTCTGTGAGAGGAGTAGAATGCCAATTACACACCTGGAGAGTTCTGCGCTACCAATCAGTAAACATCATTAAAAAACACTGATTAAATATGAGGTGGCTCCTGCTGAATCCCAATGATGGAAGCCTTGTTTTGGTGGAATACATTGTTTTATGATCTTTGAATGGCATTTAATCTTTAAAATGGGACCTGTAATTGCGTCTTTATCTCCTCCATCAAATCGTACATTGTTTCTTGGATTCACATTTCACTTTGATATCCATGTCTTGTCTATTTAAGATTCTAAAAAAAATACATTAAAGTGCGGTTAGTTTGAGGCTAGCAGATCGAGCATGGATCAAACTAGTCGATAAAATAAAACAGCCCTTCTGAGGTATCTGTGATATTAAGAACACAGCTTATCTACTGTATGTACCTGCTTGCACATTTTTACATGTGTACCAGTACGGCCCTTTGTGCTGATTGTCTGAGATAGCAGAGATGAAATTATAAAAACAGACAAGACAGACATGTTTGTAGACTGTGAAGTGAATAAAATGCAGGTGATGTGTTGTTGGAGTGGTGAGCGGCGAGAGCAAGCGCGAGCCATAGGGAAAACGCAGGAAGACGTGGAAGCGGTGAAACGCATAAAGCGTATTTTAATAATCCAAAACCAAAACACAATGTACAGGTACGTGAAAACAGCCAAAGAATGACCAACAGTGCCTAGTGCTGTTGGGGAACTTAAATAATGTCCATAATTAACTAAGGAGGCGCACCTGTGTGGGGCTAATCCCCTGCAGGTGTGCAGCCAGGACGGGAGGCACGGGGTGTGCACGGGGTGTGCAAGGGGCGTGCACGGGGCGTGCACGGGGTGTGCACTGGCCCATGCCAGTGACAATTAGACAGGTGAACTAGATGTGAGCTAGCTTGTTCACTGGCCTGCACTAACGTCGGTTTCATTGCTCGCTTGATATTAAAACAAAAATGTTGCAATGGCTTATAAACAGTAAAAAAAAAAGATCATGGTCTATATTAAAGTGTAAATCTGTGGCAGTGTGTGAAGGATTCCTTTACAGGATTTAAAATAGAACATACATACAACATAAGTCAGTTGAGTAATTGTGAATATAGGTTACATGCTGTTTTAGGCACCTTGTGCCTAAAACAGCATGTAAAGGAAAGTGCTTTAGATGAAGACAATACCAAGACAATCCCAGGCACGGCCCACAAATGTTTCCCATAACTGACAAATATAGTATTGGCACCATATTCTATTCCAATTAAAGTACTGTACCCTTCATGTGTGTGTGTGTGGTGGGGGGGGGGGGGGGTGCATTACTATTATGTACTCGTGTGGGTAGTAATGTGTGTGTGGGGGACAGTGCAGTAGAGGAGGCGAGGGCAGCCTGGTAGCACAGCTCGCCTTGTTCCACTGGTAACCCCAGAACAAGATGCGCTCTGCCTACTCATCATCTTCCTCCTGGCCCTCTCTCCTCCAAAGCACAATAGACTCTTTCACCGTGAACCAACTGTGGGCTGCTGGCTGTATCCCGGCAGCCCACCAGAAAACAAGAATTTATTAAGACATCTCTATGTGGAAGACTTGCCGCATATGGCCACGATAAAACCAATGTATGCGGGGCCTGTCACAGAAAAGGATCCTCCTTTGTAACTCGGTCACAGAGCGATTTATTTTAGCATGGTGTCATTCCATTAAGCCTTCATTTTTAATGGCTAAACATAGTGTTATTATATGTGATCACAATTCTGCATTTTTATGGAAATGGTCTTTCCCTATAATGATACTCAAGGTCATACAGTAATAACTATGGACAGTACAACATTGAGGCCCTACAGTACATGCCACAGAGTTACGTTAGGGGATTTGCATTAACAAGATGGCCACTACTGACACAATACACACATTACAGAGGATGAAGCTTAAAGCTGCTTCCGGTTCGTGCGCTTCAGGGTGTGCACCTTGCACACCATGTCTAATGATTCTCTAGTCTCCAAAAATGGTAAATGTGTCTGCCTTGTGTTACCAAACTGTTCCCCATATTGGAGTAAATATTGTCACTTTGCCTGTATTTCTGAATTTCATGATTACAAGGTTGTCATATAAGACAGAAGAGCTGTGTTGTTAGCACTATATCTACTTCATAAAGAGTTTGTGGCTGAACCGTGGGTCATTAAACCCGGAAAAAAAGTTTCTCCCACACAATGCTAGTGAATTCTTTCAGTTGTCACGTCAGCAGAGCCTCGCAGCGTTGTCTGAAGCAGGAGAGCCTTCTGAAATGTCAGCCCTTTAGTGGAACGAAAGCAGAGCATGCACGCAAGAGGGAAAGCCAAAAGAAATTGAGGTAGATATAGGGAGAGGAGGCAGGGAGACGGGGGGAACTAACACAAAACAACATCAAAATGATAGAGGCAGAGTGGAATCCAATTTAGAGAGCTAATCAGAGCAGTGCTAAAGGAGAGAGTGAGCAGAGGTGAAGTGGAACAGTGTGTCTGATAAGATAGCATGGAGAAACAGCAGGGCCCGTACAGCCCTGCTATGTGAGGGTGGAGAGGGATATAGTATGCCGGGTCTGTAGAAATCTCTGAATGCCACTAGTTATTCACCACAGAAGGTCTACTGATGTGAATCAGGGATTAGATTTCACAGCTATCCTCTCATTTTCACTTTGTGGCCTGGCAGTCTGGATAACTGTGGCAGACATGAGCTGCCTTACCCGTTTCTATGTTAGGCCTGTCCTTTCAGTATTTACCCACAATCAAATTGTTTATCTGTTTATAGGCTCAGGTTGGCTCAGGTTGGCAATTTGGCTCAGGGTCAGTAACGATTCTGTTTGTTAAATATATAGTCTTCATTATTCAGCTTAATTTTTACCGACTGAGTGGTTTGCATTGTTGCCTCACACCTCCAAAGCCCTTGATTCGATGCATGGGTTTAATTTGTGGCGTTTACAGTACAAGTTCTCCACATGTTTGTGTATTTCTCTAAATGTGTGATTGGATACTGTCAAGAACCAAGCAGGTTTAGTTGTTAAATTAAAAGAAAGCGTTGTTTATTTACCACGCGTACAGTATAAAAAAAACGATAACTTGAAGCTATTAATAATAGACCTTTAAATTAACTGAGTACTTTGTTTAGGGAAATGTTATGCAGGGTGTTCAAGCCATAGCACCCAAAGCAGGCTGTGACATGGCTGCAGTTACCCAAATCCTAAACAGGATTAAAATGCATGGATGCATGGACTAGCAAAATATTGTGACGTTATTTTGCTTTCACAGGGCCACTGTTAAGCTAATGGAATATCCCCAATTTCATAACAGTAAATCCTATCTCCTCTCAGCTGAAGAGAAACGGGCCATGTGACTATGTCCTTACCTCCAACAAGACCCCTCAGTAATGTTCTTTTTACTGTCTTTCAACTCTCCTCGAGCCAGGTCATATTTCATGTTTTTATTAGAAAGAGAGCACATTTGAGTTCATAATCGCCTCTGTGTTACGCCAGGGGCCCATTTCTCTCTTGCTTCTCTGATTTATGTCTCACTAATCTCTTGTATTGGGCTTGTACTGTATCGAGTGTGCGTGTAGCTAGCTGACCTGGATATCAGAGAGCATTACAAAGCACTGCAGGGAGTTTGGGAGTAGGGGGGAGTTGTGTTCAAGGGGTGGTGCAGTGAGCATACGTCTATTCTCTGTGCCCCTCTGCCCTCAGGCCCCCAGGAGCACCTTAGGGCTTCTTCTGTCTGTTAGCACCAACTCATACTCAGTTTAAGAGTGCAAAAACACAGTATGATACCAAACGGTTTGTCTTGATTTGTCTGTTTGTAGTACAGCCATGATTGATTTTGTGATGGACTTGTCAATATTGATTTTCTACGTTTCATTCCTAAGCAGCAAAAAGTTGTTAATAGAAATTGGGTCCGTGGGTCACAAAGTACCACTAGTGTACAGTAGGTGTTCAATAGAATGTGCATACACAGTATTTTTCAATACTGTGCATTTATTATGTGGTTGGTGGTTAATTACTGGCTAAAAAATGACTTCTTTTTGTGGATCTAAAAGCTTGACACCAAGGCATTTGAAAGGGTCCGTGCTGCTACAGTGCTGGCATGCTGTGTTGCGCTGGTCAGTGTTTGGATGGTTTACTTGCGAGAAAGCCGCACATAAGCGAGAGAGTTCCAGTTGTGATGAAAGGAAAGTAATTTATAATGCATGGGATTATAAATGTGGGCACAAAAGGCTAATGTGCTATGTGGTGTTATGTAATGAAATACACCATAAATTGAAATGTAAGAATATTTCATCTCTCCTTTAATAGGAGCCAAGGTGATCTAATGAATGTGCAATTTATTGCTATAGAAAATTATTTGTATTTAACTCTAATACAGTAGAAGAATCCCCCTTCCTCAGGGCAGGGACATTTGTTTGGCAAAATGTACAGCTAGCTAGCAGCCGGGAGAGAATTTATTGGACGTTTTAAGGAGAGCAGCTAAACTAGTTTCAGCATCTCCCGTCTTATGTTATTATGATGTCTGTCAATATTGCAGATGGTATATAAATAAGATTACTCCTGCTTTTGAAGTTCCTCTGATAAGATCAGAAGTCAGGCATTATTGCAAAGGAAATCATTATAACATAGGGAGAAAGTGTAGCAGGTTGATTGGTCGCGGTGTCCCTCTGTTTTTTTTTTTATTTGTTTTTTTGTATGGTGTAACCATTGTATTGTGGGTTACTGTGGTTAACCTTGTTTTTTTCCTTTTTTTTAGAGACAAAACAGCAGCTGGTGTGTTTTTTTTGTTTTGTTTTTTTTTCCACCCGGTTGAGACTCCTGACGAACTTCTGTTGATTTCCTTTTTTTACGGCCCCATTGCATCAGTAGGGCCTAGTTATGGATGAGGAGTTACAGGTGTTGAGGGATTTAGTCGCAC
>JAOEHI010002327.1:0-11776 GCA_025447815.1 Percopsis transmontana
AAGGTCTTTACTTCACATGACCTAATGAAGGCCAAGGGTAAGATATGAATTTGAAAACCATTTAATTGCTTCAGGTAATTGATATGTAATCAACTTAGCCATGATAAGCTGTAAAGGGTACCTATTTTAAAATTCTAAACTTTTCCAGCTGTGCTATCTGAAGGGACCTGAAAGGGCTAGACAAATTTTGAAATCTGTCTAACATGTTATTTAGCCGAAAAACATGGTTTAAAACATTCAGTCAGATTTTTTCCCAGGTGTGACATCATTTCTGGATTGTAACCAAGCACCACTGACCTACCCTCCGACTCCCAGTAAGACAGCCAATCAAGTTAAGGCATATTAAATAAAGTGCAACTTCAAATGAAACAGAATGTTTAACGCGACGCAAAGAAAAAGCCTGTCTATATATATTAGTCTTTAACAACACACTTGGAAACGCACATTTGACTTTTCTCACCCCTTTAACCTTCTGGGAAAAAAACAAACTAAACGAACAATTCAAAAAAATGTTTGTATGCATATTTTAAGGAATGTTTTCCTTCCCCAGGTATCACTACGGTGCTCACCATGACCACCATCAACACCCACCTGCGAGAGACACTCCCGAAGATCCCTTACGTTAAGGCCATAGACATGTATCTGATGGGTTGCTTCGTGTTTGTATTCCTGGCCCTGCTTGAGTATGCTCTAGTCAACTACATATTCTTTGGACGGGGTCCTCAGCGCCAGAAGAGGGCAGCTGAGAAGACAGCTACCGCCAACAATGAGAAAATGAGGATGGATCAAAACAAGGTAGAAACATCTTATGTTTATCTGTATGCTATCACATAATGGTACATTTGGAGAATTGTAACCGTTCAACTTTATCTTATAAGCATTAATAGAAAACCTCCAAATACTATATAATTTAGCATTCATCTGATTAACCGTTTTCAAAAGACCTTTATAAGATATCAATCTATCCCAATATAAGGACATGCAAACAAGCACATAGATATAAACACATTTATTTCCATTGAAAGCCATATTAATCACTCCATATATCACAATTTTAAAACATATCAAACTAAATTGCTTAATTTAGGGGATGTGATATACAGTAGCTTCTGGATTAGGGATCCATAAACAAGGTGTGACATACTATTACTGTAATTTATTTAAAGGTGATGTACTTTAGCCTCAATATAAAAAAAACAAGCAGTTCAGCTGGAATTTTACAATTACAGCATTTATATTATGTATTATTTCAATTTTTCTCCATTTTAAATTTGATTAGGAAATTGTTTAACAAGTAAAATATTGTTATCACACATTGCGCTCTAAATCCAACCTAATTCCATTACATTTGTAGGACTCAAGTAACCATGGCGATATTGTATGCTTTCAGTGGATGGTGGGGAATGTAGTTGGGAGAGACGATACTTTGTATGCCAGAATGAGACAAAGAGATCTTGATGGTCATGACTCAATGTGGGAGCCAATTTTTATGGATGATGCGGCAATAGGATTGGATCAAAAGAATAAGGTACTGGTTAAAACCCCCAGTTTTACTCATTGGAATCTCTGGTCATTTCTTGTTTTCTTACTTAAAGCGATACCAAACTTTTCTTAAACCCTCAACTCTGTTGCTTACCTCAACACAGCACAAGTCCTCCCGCTGAGGTCCACAATGAGTTTACCACTTGTTCATGGTAGGTGTGAACATTGTTTCTCAAAACCATTGTTTCTCAAAACCATACTTCTAACATGTAAAAAAAAGCTGATCGCCATCTCAATAGGCAGAATGTATTATAAAGTTACTCCAGTGTGTTGTTGTACTTTAAGGTATAAGGTATATATTTCAAGTTTTAATCCAAAACATAAATATATATAAAAAATATATATATATACAGTATACTCAATTAAACACTACAACAAACAAACTGGATCAACTCAAGAACACTAGTAGAGGTGGCTACATGGTTTGTGAACATGCTAGAAATGTGTTTTTGAGAAACAATGGATGTGAATAGAGGCTTATTTTTTTATTGAACGTCAGCATGAGGGCTTATATTGGGGCAAGGAAAATACAGAGTCAAGAGTTTAACACAAGTTCAGTATCGCTTTAGCTGATTGACCATTACTTTTATCTCCACCTATCGTCAAATAATTGCAATTGTCCACCATTTCAAACATGTGTCTTTTGCATGTTCATCAGTACATTATTTGTGCCCCACACTGTTTATAATAGAGCATGAACCTTAATGGTTGTTATTCTTCGGTAGATGGATCCACATGAAAACATCCTTCTGGGTACCCTGGATATTAAGAATGAGATGGGGGCATCAGAGCTGGCTCTTGGTCTGAATGACCCAAGGAACACAATGCTGACATACGACAGCTCTACACTGCAGTATCGCAAAGCCGGACTGGCCAGGCACAACTTTGGCCGCAATGCGCTCGAACGCCATGTGACTCAAAAGAAAAGCCGACTACGAAGGCGTGCGTCACAGCTTAAGATAACAATTCCAGACTTAACTGATGTAAACTCTATTGACAAATGGTCAAGAATGATCTTCCCAACTGTCTTTTCCCTCTTCAATATTATTTATTGGCTTTACTACGTCAATTAATATAGACTTCAACGAAGGCAAGAGAAAACAAAACAAATACACACAACAACAACAAAATGTTGCAAATTTCTGTTTTGTATGTGTATTGTTTCATTTTCATGTCATTCTGCAACACAAGACTGAATTATTACACTGGTGAAGATCATTGTCAGGACTGAGTTCATCTTACCTGGAACACAATTGCAGTTGCTGACTAACACGTGCAAACCTTATAGGAGATAGCTTAAAAAAACATACATGGTGCCTGTTCTAAAGTAATTATTTATAATTTTACACAAACTATTGTTACTGTATTGTACTTTGTACTATTTTAAATATTGGTTTGCATTTTTATGTTGTTGTTTTTTTCTTTCAAATTGTTGCCAAAAACAGTAAAAACCATAGTCCATCGACACATTTCTGAAACAGTGAGATAAAACAAGGTTTTTGGTCAGCTGGGGTTTTAACATTATTATTATTATTATAAATATTATTATTATTAATGTATTTATTTAGAAAGGTCTGCATTTCACGTTTTACAATATAAGGTAATGTCGGAATTTTGTAAAAGGGGTTTAAGATCCAGTGTTCTACTTTACGATATTATTATTATTTACAAGCATTATTGCAATACACTAGAAGTTTTGATAACTTTTAAGATAACATTAGGTAGGCTATGACAAGCTAAGATCATTCCAAACATTCCAGTTTTTAATGGATCGTCAAACAATCAAATTATGTAGCACAGAAAATATACAGTTTCCTTATAGTTAATTTGCAAAGACACAACCTGTTTGTTACAATCTCCTGTTTAAAGAAAATATTGAAACATTCCAGTCCTGTCCACAATGATGATAATTATTAATTAATAACTGACAACAGTGAAAAATGGAGACGAGCTAAGGGAGAGAATAAAAATATATTTCAATATTTTATTAGATACATATACTGTGCTATAAAGTATATTGTTCTTGGGCTTTTGCTAAAAATATATCTGTAAACAAACCCCTTGATAAGATTGATTAGGTAATAATAATGTTATATTAAGTACATACAGTTTATTATAATATAGTAGGTACAGTTAATGGTATATATTGGTATATATAATACGCAATTATCATTTCATATTGAGCAAGCTTGTTAGGGTTCAGATTAAAATTCAACCTAATGCAAACTTTATAAAAATGCATTTTAATTATACAAACTTCAATTCACAAATATTATTTGGTATTATGTTCTATTAAACATTATGTTAAAAAAATAGAACTATTTAAAACTAAAACTAGTTAAAACAGTTATCTAAAAGGACTTTAAAAAAAGCAAAGAATGCATAAAAAGCTAAACGATATATAATTTACAAGAGACATTATACGTGGCTGACAATGAAGCTCAAATTATTCTCTATGACTCGAGATACTAACTGCCCATGTTGGCTTTCAGTTAAATTTGATATTTGAACATTTTGCACAAATTCAAATTTTAAAGCAATAGAGGTTGTGCAGAAGTTGCTTGAGATGCAGTGTCTTCCTTAGTGTTCATAAATGTGATAAATATCATAAATTCAATCAGCCCAGCTTTATGCTGCTATCTTTTTTTAAATAACAAATATGGAAGATAATCTTTTATGTTGACAACATGTAAATACTACAAAAACAAACGAACAACCAGTAAAACACTGCTAACAGGATATACTATAGAGGCAATGATAGCCTGCATGTATCATAGCCATGAAAGATAACCTGGAAAAAGAAAGAGGAATGATGCAATTTAGTTGGAATTTTCATTGATTCAAAATGTAGCGACCTTGCACATTGCATGCACTTTTCCATTATTGTTTTAGTTTAATAATTTTTTAATCAACACTTATTAGTTAAAATGTATAATAATAATAATAATTATTGTTATTATTATTATATTATTATGAATAATTATTATAGCTGTGAGGATTGGGGTAATATTACTGTAACAGGCCTACACCTCAATTAGAGGAATAATAACATTCTAATCTTTAATCACTTACCCTTTATTGACTTGTATTTACACTACAATAGTTAATCATCTGGATAATTCAATATTATATCAATGGCCTAATTAAATAAATTATAGGTCAGTATTTAAACATGGATTGAAAAAAATATTCTAATCTTACATTAATGATTTTTTTTTCTGATAAACTTCAAATGTATGGCTATAACAACAATATTGTGTTTTGACTCTAGCTAGCTAGATTCACAATTTCATTGGAACAAATGCAATATTCGGTTGTACATGTTCTTGCAGACAGTTGATTGAATTTAAATTTGAGGTCCAATACCTCAATACCTAATTAAAATATTGTGTATATGAGAATATTGATAAAATGAATCATCCATTGTAATCTATTATTTCTGTAAATATATATTTATCAGATTTTTAACAGACAAAAATGACATTTATATTGTAACGTATGGGGAATGCAGGCTAACAGATATTGTAAATAGTGAATTTTACAGTCTCACTTGATCACTTAGTGGAATTATTTCATTTTGCTCTACCTAAGTCACTTTTTATTAAAGTTTTGCCAAAATGCAAAGTGTTATCAAGAATGTAGTTGTTTACATTTGCAGTCACTAAAACTCACTAAAATTATTAGTATTTTTGATTCTAACAGGATGAGCTACATTGTTTTAAATACATACCCAGATCTTTATGGGCTTAAAAATGGATAGCACTAAAACAACTCATCTCAGGTCAGCTCGATTCACAACAAACCCAGAGATGTAGGCCTAGCTTAGAAGCACCCTTCTGGTTGAATCAAATTGTGTAAATATAAACTTTTTCATATATTTTGCCTTCAATTGGTTGATTCAGACCACTGAAGCCAACTGCTAGTCAACAATGAAGGCTAAGCAACCAAAATCAAAATTAAACAATTTTTAAACATATTGAGATACTGTTAGATCTCTGCCATACACTAACCTCAAACTGCCCAACAGTGCTACTGTATTTACAGTCAATTTCTAAATTTACTAATTGTTATTACTATTATACGTGTGTTTGAGTATGAGTGTGAAACTGTATGTATGTCAGCCAGAGCTTGTGTGTTTCTGAAGCACTAATGTAACTGAAACTGGCAAGAAATAGGTCTGCTTAATAAAAAATCCTCTTGACTTTGAATACTGTATGTGTTTGTACCTTACAGCAATTTATTTTCTGTAATATATTTGTATACCTCTATACTGCTGTGTATAAAAGCAAAACACTTGTCGTCTGGTGAAACATTGTATGTCCAAATTTAATGTTTTTTCATGTTTTTAAAATTTAAATAGATTGCCATGTGGGTTAAACATATCACAATTGTGTTCATCCTTCATAGCACATTACAACCATGTATGATCATGTATTTGAAATGACAATACAGCAACATTCCTGCCATAAATATATATATTAATGAAAATATGAAATGTTTTTATCGATCCTAAATGCGACAGTGTACAGTATGTTTGCACACAGAACAAACCTTGTACTCTTACAGGAATGGACTTCATATCAAGCTCTATTTGTTAATCCCCTTTAGCCTCTTGACCCCACCAACAACCCCACTTTTTTGTGCCGAAAAAGTCAGTGTCAGTTTTCACTAGACAAAACAAACAACCACCAAAACTGTGGATAAGACTACATTGTCAATAAATATTCAGTCGATTCCAAGACAAAATTTCACATTTTTCACAATTAACCATAATTATAATGATGATTCTTATCTAAGGCTAAACAATACATAGGTTAATGCTTATCTACTTCAATATCTCGTAGGACCATGTTTTCTCTGTATTAAGATGACCATTAGGAAAGTTCAGAATTTAACCCATTCATTGTAGGCTGTAAGCGAAAGCTAATGAACCATTCCAAAGAAGTCTTGATTGATCCGTCACTGAAATGGATGCTCGCCAGCACAATATGCCATATCCTTTTCCCATAAGCGAAAATCAAGGAACTATAGCAAACAAATATATGATTTTCTATTTAAAAGTAGAAGTGCAGTTTGCTCTAGTCTCTCTGAAGGCATCAACTGCATTTTTTTTTCTCTTACAGACATGTTTCTTTTAAAATAAAATAAAAAACATTAATTGTAAGATCATTTATACATTTTTGTAAGCCAACCGTTCCATCTCAAAAGTTTAGTTCAGTTTTTCTATTTCCAATGACAACAGTGATAGTGACAGTTTACTTATTTATTCACACTTTTCTGTATTTTTGAAATTTCTGTATTTTTGAGTACTCGAAAATTCAGTGGTTTGGAGGCCACAGGAAAGATTGTTGTGTACAAATGATACAAATGATGGCCTTCCAAAAGAGCCTTATGCGCTACAATAAATGAGTGTCACTTGAAACCATATACTCTTTAGCATGGCTATAAACAGAGCCCAATTAACACAATCTACATTTCAACCCATTATATTACAGCACTTCCAGCACATCAAGGTTGTTCTTATTGTAATTACTGCTTCTAAAATGTGTCACTGGCCTTTTGTTTTGTACAGGGTGTATTTACCCAAATGACACGTCATCAGCAGCATGCCACATTGCTTATAATACAGCAAAGATGGCTTGAATGTAAAGGTAAGAGGCAAAAAGTATCACAAGATAATTAAATGAGTTATGGCCACAGAGACAATGTCGTTTCATATGAAAAAAACAGCAATCTTTGCTATATGAACAGGGCGTAATTTTCAGCCTTACAAATTACAACATAAAGTGTTTACGATTTTTTAATCAGGATGTCCTCATAAGTATACTGCACTAAGCATAATTAGCATTTTGACACACGTGCACACAAATGCACGAACACGCACACACATGCCCACATGGCCAGAGCAATACACACTTTAAAACTCACAATACAATACTTTAATGGCACTCTTCTTAACAATGTTAGCTTTTAAAAGAGCTCCACGTCATGTCACTTACAAATTAACATAAACATCTAGTAGTTGGGTGGTTGACCAATACTGTAAGCAGGAATATTCAAGTTTATAAAAAAACGTTTAGCTGTTCATCGTGTTCGGTGATGACGCTTGCACCGGGGATGGGGGTGGGAGGGGGATGGGTTCAGCGGCCTTGTCGCTGGTGCCACTTCCCCTCATGGTTGTCAAGTCCGATCCTTGAGCCGCACACTCGTCCGCAGATGGAGCAGGGAAAACCAGATGCCAGGGGGGTACCAGCCGCGCACTGGTGTCTCTTGATGCGCCTCTCGGATTGCCGATCTTGGTTGGTTTGGTGTATTTGAGAGACTGGAGAGGCACAGGTGATCTGCCAGGCTGATCTGTCGAGTGCCAGACATTCAAGCTGCGTGAGGGGCATGTTCGCTCGCTTTAGGAGATCCCTGGTGTAGTCCTTAAAGCGCCGCATTTGCCCTCCAGCGGAGCGCTTTGTGCTCATTAGTTGACTTGGCGGGGCAGGCGGTGTTCAGGCATGCGTATGATGTGCCCTATCCAGCACAGATGTTTTTTAGCCACAGTTGCTTCCATACAAATTGAGTCAGTGTTGCTGAGAATGCCTGTATGGGGGATTCGATCTTCCCAGGACAAACTGAGGATTTTCTGTAGGCAGCGGATATGGAAGGCCTCTAGGTTGTTGATGTGCTGGCGGTATGGGGTCCATGACTCTGCCCCATAAAGCAGAGTGGAAAGATATACCGTGTAGTAAACATCAACCTTTGTACTGACCCTCAGGTTACGGTTTTCAAAAACCCTGCTGCGTAGGCGTCCAAAAGATGATGAGGCTTTATTTATCCTAGTGTGTATTTCAGTGTCGAGGGAGCAGCATGAGGACATAGTGGAGCCGAGGTAGGTGAAGTGGTCCACTATTTTAAGTGGGACACCGTTTATGTGAAAACTGGGGGGTGTGGGGGCGGGGGTGGTGAGATGGGACATGACCTCGGTTTTTTGAATGTTAACCTGTAGGCCAAAGGATTGGTACAGACTGGATATTGTGTTAAGGGTGTGCTGCATAGAGCCCGGGCTGTGAGCTATGACGGCACAGTCATTAGCATACTGAAACTCACAGATTTGGCGGGTCTTTGTCTTTGCGTGGGCCTGGAGCCGATGGATGTTGAAAAGGCTTGCGTCAAGTCGGTATTCCACATGGACACCGTCTTCATGTCCCATGACACGGTGGAAGAGTCAGGTGATGGCAGAGAGGAGGATTTTAAAGAGCACAGGAGCCAAGACACAGCCTTGCTTCACCCCAACGTTTACCTCAAAAAACTCTGACTGGAGTTCTCCCGTGAGCACTCTGGCTTGCATCCCTTCATGCAACTGCTGTAGGATGCTGAGAAACTTAGGTGGTACCCAAAGTTTGGAAAGGTGTTTCCAGAGCAGCTCACGGTGGATAGTGTCAAAAGCTTTGCTGAGGTCAATAAAGGCTACGTAAAGGTCTTTGTGATGTTCTCTTTTCCAGCAGCTGCCTCAAGACAAAAAACATTTCTGTCGTGGATCTGGTCTTCCGGAAGCCACACTGCGTTTCCGGAACCAATCTGCTGAGCATGATCTTGACCAGGACTTTCCCTGCGATGGAGAGGAGAGATGTCCCCCGGCTGTTGCCGCAGACTGCAGTTTGTAAATAACCACAATGTTAGCATCCTTCCAGTCCTGTGGGAGGGTCCCATGTTCCCAGATGTTTTGGATCAGGAGGTGCAGGCGACGCGTGAGGATGTATCCTCCGTGTTTGAAAACCTCTGCAGGGATTCCATCGGGTCAAGGGCTTTTGTGGTTCTTCAGCTCTGCAATGGCTTGCCGGAGTTCTAGTGGTGTAAAGTGGAGTAAAGTGGTGGGGTGTCCAGGTGCATGGTTGGTGGCAGGTCAGGGAGATTATCCAGAATATGTGGGTCGACAGGGTTAATGTGGTTGAGGAGACTCTCAAATGATTTGCCCAATGGGCAAGAATCTCGTGACGGTCCTTGAAGAGCATGGACCCGTCAGCTGATCGAACTGGGGAAATCGCCTTCTTCCTGGTTCCGTACAATGCTGTTATGGCATCGTAAAAGCCTTGAGTGTTATTGCAGTCTGCTAGGTTCTGAATTTATTGCGCCTTTTTCACCCACCAGGTGTCCTCTATAGTCCGGAGGGCTCGCTGAGTTTCCGTTCTTACAGCAGTAAAGGTGGTTTTTAGGGTGGGAGATCCTTGGCAGGACAGGAGAGCTTTGTGGGCCGCATGCTTGGCTTTTAGGAGTGACTGTATCTCAGCTGAGTTACAGTCCAACCAGTCCTGGTGATGTTTCCTTGATTGGCCGAGCTGGCCAGTCAGCTGATTCCTCAGCTGAGGAGGTTGTCTTTGGTGGTGGGGTTATTCAGCGCTGTACAGTTGAGTTTCTTGTTTGGAGTTGTCCTCGGGCCATGGGGTTGAGTGCTCATGAGTAGTTTGGATCTGACCATTAGGTGGACAGTCCAGCACTCAGCTCCGCACGTAACACGGGTGGTGAGGACATCTGTCATTTTGACAGACAATCACGTAGTCAAGGAGATGCCGATGTTTTGAGCGGGGGTGCTGCCAGGAGGTCTTAAACCTGTTCTTCTTCTTCATCTGGAAGATGGTGTTAGTAATTTTATTTAATTGTGTTAATATACCTGCATGTTATGGTGCCTACACACACCATAACACAAGAAGTAGCAATAACACATACATAGCAATAAGCCCATACACTCTTCCATGCAGTAAAGGTTATACTGTAATTATTGTTCAATTCGTATTTTCACCTTCACTTTTGAATGTTTTTCTGAACTAAACAATTTCAACATTAGGTTGTAATATTTCACCGGCAAAACCCTTTGTTTTGTACTATTTTGTATGTCCCACCAAATGATTTTTCATTCTTTCTTCACAAAAAGTCCAAGACCCGTAAGTTTTAGCTTTTAATATGAACAGCAAAAACATCAAGAGTAAAGGAAAGTTTTTTTGCGAGTCTCTCCATATCTGTTCTTGACATTCAGATGGAGGAAGGGACTATACAATGTTGGGAACCCCCTTGAGTGGAACCCCCTTGAAGGTTGGGATTTTCACTCTTGGTTTCTTCCCTTCATATTTGTTAATAAATAAAGATGACCATAATGACTATGCATCATTTGCATCAGAGCTTTTAACAATTAATTTCAACTTTACCATGTTCACAATATTATCCTGTGTTCAAAATACATGCAGGTTATGGCCTAAACTGTTGCCGTTCCCTACAGTAGGTTTCTGTCCTGTGTGAACTGGCATGATCTATGTACTTTCTTCTCTTTTCCCTGAGGACTTCTTCCCACCCTGCAGGGACAGCAGTCACTCTCCCTGTATCATTATGTCCTCTCTTTACTCCATGTCTGCCTAGTATTTTAGAAAAATGTAGTAATAATAATAACATTCGTTAATATGCACAACATGGCAAACATGGTAAAAAACATGCCTAACGGAAATTTTAATTGTAAAATAACTGTGTATATTTTACACCATTATTAATAAAATATGTGTTCTGAATAGATATTTATTGTAAATAAATTGTATGTCATATGGTGTGACAAAAACCTGTCACACCATGATATTTTGTTCAGTTAAAATAGGGTAATCTCTTTGCTAATTAAATTCCGATAGCTTTTAATTATCATGTCATTTGCCACGTCAGCAATTATTTTTAAGAATTAATAACAACAATAACAAATATAAAAGGTATTTAATTTTTATGTTAATAAGCTCACACCACAAGACACAGGGCATTGACCACTAATGAGGATATCAGATATAGGGCTTAAAAATAAAGAAATTAAAAGACAAAACTCACCTCTTAACTATGCAATTGACTGCTGAGATTTTGCAACTTCCTGTATGAGCATGGACCTCTTCAACACTTTAGTATTCAATTATTGCCCATTCAAAATGTAGAATATAGCGTCACACCATATGACATCCACAAAATATTCTTGGCCAGTGCTCGCTTTAAAATTATACATAGACATCAAAACGTTCTGTGTCCTATGAAAACACCTAATTCTATTACTTAAACAATAAAATGGTCAATTATGCATATTTTCCTTGAAAATATTCAGAAATAAGTAAGGACGCACATGGTCCGGACAGTCACACCATATGACAATTTTTCTAGCAGAGATCTTAATGACTGACTACAACTCTGGTACACTGTAGTAATAACCAATGAGAGAAACAACATAAAC
>JAOEHI010002328.1:0-11776 GCA_025447815.1 Percopsis transmontana
GTCTTGGCCCTATCTTTGCTTTTGCTCCTGCGGGTCGGCCTGCCCCTGTCCTCGCCAGTCTCGGCGGCGGCGCTGCCCTTCATGGCAGAGCTTTCCAGGGATTGGGATTTGGCGAAGAGCTTCTGTACGGAGTGCATGAGGTGGCGGATGCGTCCCGGGCTCTCGCTGCGCTGCTTGGACATGCGTCCTCTGTGGAACTGCAGCGTGCTGAAGCCGTCGCGCTGCAGGGGCAGGTGCCTTTCTAGCTGATCCAAGATGTTGGAGGGTAACCGGTTCATCTTGGCCGCCGCTGCAGAAGAGATGGTGGCTGATCCACTGGTGATCATAGGGGCACCGCTCAGACCGAGGCCCAAGCCCATACCCATGGACATGGAGGTGGACAGATTCCTGTTACCCTGGCCAACCCCGCCCCCGCCAGGGATGCAGGCCTGGGAGCACTCAGGCTGGTCGGCCTGGGAGCTGTAGTGGAGACGGGGGAAGGTGCTGCTGTTGGACATCTGACTGCAAGGCAGCAGACAGTCAGGGGGCAAAGGGGTGGGGCTAGTGGGAAGGAACTGGTGGAGATGTGGATCTAGGGTACCGTAGTGGTTCATGGAGGGGCTCAGCAGGAAGCCGTGAGGGTCAGAGCTCATGGGACAGAGAGGCTTCTGGGACCCTCCCGCCGGCTCACAGGAGTCAGACAGGTGACGGCTACGGTTGGCTCCTAACCCTTTCATGGTGGATGAGCAGCTGCTGGCCTCAAAACATGTTCTAGTCAGTCAGTGTGGGTCTACAGACGTGCAGCGCCCTTCCTGCAACACGAAACAGACAACAGACATTGGTGGTGCTATGCTATGTATCTATGTTAGATGATTAAACTAATTATTAAAAATAAAGATATATATATATTGTATTTGACGACATGGGATTATTGAAATCTTTAATTAATCAGAAATGTGAGTAGAATTGCTTCGAGGGTGGGTTCGAGCCCCAGACTTGGCCTACCTGTAAGCATCCTTGAGCAAGATGCCTAACCCCTATATGCTCCATGTAATTGTAAGTCACTTTGGATAAAAGCGTCTGCTAAATGACCTAATTGTAATTATAGTAAATTTATATTCTGACCAACTGCTTATATGCCAATCCATTACAAAGAAAACTTTTGTAATGGATGCCCAGTATTTACCACCTCAGTGAAATAGAGTATAACATCTAAGCTAATGAACAGTATGTGCACATCAAGATGTGCTTGAATCTTTAGTGCAGCTATTTAACTAAAAAAGACACATATGGCTCTCTCAAACACTCTCTCAAATGCTTTACAAACAGCAATGCTACTGACAGGGTTAATATTACCCCCCACAATGATTTCCAAACCACTAGGTGGAGCAGCAGCTGCCCAAGAGCACAGACAGAGATGAAAGCAAAGATTGTGGGAAAAAATACTATTTAATGAAAATGTCATTAATATTACATAATAAAGGATTGAAAGAAATCGTCATAGTTTGCATGGTTATCGTGCAGTGGCGTATATTTATCCGAAGGAATTAATATAACGGATGCACAGGTCCTGTCTATTGCATATAATACGACAATTCCTTCATACATGTTTATATGGGTACAAATAGCTGATGGTTCTAATATAAAAAGCCATGCCTCTTATTATTTTGTATTACTTATCATAACTTTTATGACACACTGAAGTCTAATCTGTTCACAAAACCCAGAAACCAAGCAGCTAAAGACGCCAAACTATGACATCATTTGATATACAGCCTGCAGCTGCTATACTCCAGTACAAAGAGAAGTTTGTAACTCATTTAAATAAATTTCATATTCTGGGAATATTCTGGCTTGGCACAAATGATAAATACTAGATTCTGTCTAGTACATGTGAGAATAAAATATCATCCTCCTACTGAGATATAGTGAGTCAACAACTGCTGTGAGAAACTGGTTTAATTGTACACATTAGACATTACTTAAAGGGACATTCCTTGCATTAGTGCGAGAGCAACGCTCAGGTGCGGTAGGGGCTCACTCTCTCGCTGGTTTTAGCCAATCCGCATTGTTGTTTCGCATTCAAACTCCAAGAGGAGCGTCCCTCCCGCTCTAGGGGCTATAACACTATTGAGGAGTGTCCCTTTAAATGTTACACCTGTAATTATACTGTCATGCCTCTGTGACAAGGGCAAACACAGAGCCCTGGGGCAGCGTGTTCTGTGCTTCTGTCTGAAGTCTGCTCAAAGCTCTCCACAGACCAGCAAGGTTGCAAAAATGCATAATGAACAGCAGAGAAACCCCAACCGCATTACACTGACTCCAACAGATGATGTCTTTATCGCTGCTGAGTGACTCACAGATCTGTCAATGGCAGGATCCCTCTCCTGCAGCAAGAATAAAATCCTGCCTGGAAGCTGAATATAGAATCTGCAGCACTGTGCTCGCGCGCGTTCACACGCACGCACACACACACACACACACTTGATTTCACCGTGTTGGATGCTGCTTGTCACATCTATCTGACCTCCTATACTATCTCTACTGAATGAGAGCCGTCACTTATCTGAGTCAATGTCACTGAACAAGCACAGCAGCATGCAGACGAATACACCGGGGGTTAACGGTAATATGTCTACTCACATACTGTAGGCAGAAATGACACATGCACACACATACCATCAAACAAACTGTCAAGTGCTATGGTGAGGAAGGAGTGGTGTTAATAGTCAATACAGTTCTATTATTAAAGGTTTAGTTCGTCCTGTCTGTCTGTTTTTATTATGTTGTCACTGTCCAACAGAATCCACCTATAGCGAATTAAGAGATAAACAGTCCCCTGTGTCTGTTGTGACACATCACAAGGGAACAGCTGGAACATACAGTAGTTAAAGTATGGTGTTGTGAAAATGGCCTCCTACTGTGCTAAAGAGAATCTACCACATATAATGGAGAGGAATGTCGTGTTCACTATAGCAAAGTATGTGTGCATGTGTGTATGCAATATTAAAAAATCGATCTGACAGTTGTTAGGTAGGCGTAGGTAGGCCCTGGGTCATTTGAAGGGTGAAATCCTTGGTTGACGGGTGTGTGGGGGGTATCACTATAAAACATGCAAAATGAGATTGGATGAGTACAATTTGTTTTGGCTGAGAGCCCAGGCAGTGAGACACATTACACTGCCAGTGGTCAACGTCCTACTGTGAGGCTCATTCTAAACTCTATGGTGGGCAAGCCAAGGCCATAGCACATATACTGAATAAACAATAGACCTCATTCACAGGGTATGCAGTATCACTTTGGCCACCCTAGAAAATTATGTTAAATAGCTATTTATCTGGGCAGTAAGTGTTTATTTGCTTGTTATCACTGGAGGAAATACAAACCAACATTAGCTTACAAAAAAAGTGGTGTAAAACAGCACAAATTCTTCTGTATGCTAATTTATTCTGATGCCATCTGAGAAACAAATATACCTCACAGCAAGACCATAGGTAACTGACTGACCACATTTCACTTAATTTGTGTTGCAAATGTTCAAGAGGCAAACAAATAAAACCGAATCAGCGCAGGGTCCAAGGTTAACTACTAGTGAATCATGAAACAGTCTGTCTTTAAACTCCAGGCTTAACCTTGGAGAGAACCCTATCACACTCACAGGGCAGGCTAAATGAATTCGGTTTGCCAAAACTCCTGTGTTTGACCTAAAGAAAGAGCTATAGCATAAAGCAGATCTCTAGACTGGGTGGCGATGTCACACAACACAATGCTGATGTACAGTTTGCTCCACATGAGCCAAGGCTGCTAACAAGCAGAGCCAGAGACTGCCTGACAAAATCCCATCGGGGGATAAGGCAAGACTATAATAAATGTCCTCCGTAGCTGTGCATTTCCACTTCAGCCTCCGGTGATGAGCATGGGGGGGTGAGGAAAGAGGGACGGGTGAGAAAGAGAGAAGTATCGATTCAAGCCTCAGTCCTTGTTCTCGAAGTGAATATACAGCTACTGGCCTATTGGCTTTCTAGGTCGCCATTAATAACCACTTTTTTCACTTCTCTCTCTCGTCGTCTGCCCTCAATCAAATGCCGGCCTGTGAATTACACCTACGACACACTGACTGCCTTACTACACAATGCGCCTGTGGTCTCCACTTTTATAAGCCTTTTATTTTTGGTTTTATCGCACTGCTCATTGCACCTTTACTAAATATTTTCAAGAAATGTTTCAGTCACCCAAGTTAAGTCATAGCTGCTTCCTGTTGTTAAAGCAAAAAGAAGGCAATAAAAAACGACAAGCAGAGGGGCAGGGGGGCTGATTTATAGTTAAGTTAAAGCTACTCAGCCACGCCCTGAAACCAGCAATGACTACATGCGTGCTGCTGCCTCAGCTTCGTGGCAAAAGCTTGATTGGCTCAGATGCCTGGCTTTCCAGGGGAACTGTGTTGATGTCATGCAAGCATCTCTACCACATCCAAACCCCAAAGACTCTCTCTCATTGTATACTATAGAAGATGCTGTTCTCAGAAAGCTAAAACTGCTGAAATATTCAGAGCTAGTAGGTTTTTTCCCCAATCGTCAGTGCTTTGCCCATTAAAGTGATCCCAATGAACCACTCTGTCTCGTTCACCACAGCGCGTGCTCAAGTGTAATTAGAGAAAGAGGTTTCAGTTTCCCCAGGGTCATTTACCATCCGCACCAGATCGCCGCTGGTTCCGTTCATCTTTTTACATGTCTGCTATCGGTCACATCTTTTTGCCGCTTTTCCGTAGTGTTCCATGACTGCTATAATCCATATATGACTGAATAAGCTTATGTGAATTCTGTAGCACATTGGCTCCCAAAAGTGTGGTCTCCATGTATATGTGTATTTATAATGAAATGGGCATATACATTTTCAATGTTTGTGATTCTTATTATATTTTATATTTTAATGCTATAATTATACATTATTTAACAAAGGGGTTCACTGCATGTGACCCACAGATAGGTTGCAAACTACGACAAACATCAGTACTGCTCCGTTGTTGCTCCAAAGCTTTGAAAACCACTGCAATAGAGAAATAAAAGAAAAATAATAATTAGAATATTGGCTTATTAGATGTCCAAGTAATGACTTACAATATAATAAAGAGTTGTGTAAATCACAAGCATCAATTGCATCATTTTCCATGGCCATTACTGCAAAGAAGCTACACCATCTCTCCATCATATGAGCATTTAGCAATAAATGTAGCAGCAGCATTGCATACATGTACAATGTTGAAAGCTGCAAACTGACAAAGTGACATTAAGAAGAAGACCTATTGTGCTCACTAACCAACACGCGTTAGCCTCTGCATTCATGCTGCAGTGTCATGCATGTTAAGATAGTGTTGCCGCTGTGCCCCAGGGAGTTATCACAAGCTATCGGTTAGTGTCTGCCAGGAAAAAAAGTCCTCCAGGTTGCGTGTTTAGAACGCTGTCAGAGCTTTAAGAGTCCCTGGGGCTTGGGTTTATAAAAGACACTCATTGTCCCATCCTGTAAAACAGTAAAAGCAGACCAGACAATTTTCAAGCTACTGTAATCTACTGTCTGTCATCATTTTTTACGCACAAAGCCATTTAAGGGCCCTCTGCATGTCTAACCCAATTTTCCAAATTATTGGGGTTAATTCTATGTGGATTAAATCTGTCCATGTGATTGTGGTCTGGGTCTGATTTGTCCGTTCTCGTGCTAGCTGACCACAAGCCTGAGATTGGACTGTCTCCAATATACAGGGACAGCGACCTTTCTAGTCTCTGAACTCACGCATGCAAACAACAAAGAAAATAGTGCCACTGTGAAATAGTCTCTTACAACGAATAGTTCAATTAACATGACAATATGTAATGTAATGTATGTTGCCATGGAATGTGTGAACATTCAGAACCAAAAGTACACGCAAAATTCCCTGGTTGTATAGGTATGCTATCGAATTCCCATAAACCAGCACAGCTTTGTCCTAGTCCAGTCAAGGGTGTCACATTAAGTGGATTTCTCAGAGATAACCCCCATGTAAATCCTATGTGAGCCAAGATCAGGGACAGCTACAGGGCAGATGTCCACAGCTACTGGAATTGGCCCCTGCAGGAAACACAAGATGACATTAATACGAAGGTTTGCCTGGTCTAGTGTAAACGGATTAGTGCAGCCAACAGTACCACTGTGGATGTTCTGACAGATCAATCGGGTGGTCAGGCAGAGGTCAGTACAAGGGTAAAGAAGGGGCATGCTCAAAGTCATGCTTTAATGTGAGTAATGTAAGCTGTTTTTAAAGGTTTTTGTTATATTTCGTAACACCTACTATACTAACCCTACAATTATTGGATAAAATTACCAAATTGTAATTGTAACAATCTAAAAAAAATTCAAATAAATAAATGTCAGTTTTGCATTTTTTTTAATAGCTGATTGAAGTAATGGTATAACAATAATGAAACATTTCCATTTTCAGTTCTGATGTCTAGGTGTACATATTTATGGCAGACACCAGCAACAAAAAGCACTTATTGTAACATATACTGTACCCAATCATAGACAATTTCATAGACTCTTCTATGTGAACACAGAAATGAGTCAGTTGAGATTTTATGAGTTTTTAACAAGTTTAAAAAATATCGACCTCATTATTTCACGCTGCAGTAGTCCAAGTCTAGACATTAGGCTTAGATTAAAAAATACTTATTAATTTAATTGCTGAACAGTCAGAAGGGAAAAGTATGTGAGGGAAGTCAAGCACACAGTGAAAGGCTAAAGATGCCAGTTTTAATGCAGCACACCAAGCACAAGGCAAAATGTCTGAAGTGCCTTCTTAAGGAACCAAGCACCCAGCATTATGGTTAAAACATCTGTGTCTGTGGGTGTAGAGGCGACACTCTAAGCTTGTAGCAGCCAGAGGTTTGGGTTTACAGTACATTGTCTAGCTCATTCAAGTTAAAGAATGTTTCACTCAGTATAAGCAGGGCCTGATATCCTACTGTAGTTATAATAGTTATAATAGTAGTTATAATAGTTATAATGACTTATATAAAATTTTACCAATGTTTTGAGACCGATGTTTGAGAGTAAATAATTTCCAATAATGATAAATCTGAATGATTTATTTCATGGACATTTATGTCAATATATAGGTCAACATGTCAGTATATTGGCCAAAATATCGATATGCCGATACCTTTTGATGTACCGCTTTGATGTACCGCTCTCTGATTTATCAGTCAGGCTCGAATAATGAGAACAGCAATGTTAAAGATGCATTAGTAAAAGCACTGAGGTTTGACTCCTTATTTGATCCAAACCATCCCACGTCACACATACTGTAACTGCTGCTTGACTCATCTCTTTTCCCAACTGTGTATATTCAGAAATCCTAATGTGCTTGGTAAAACCCATCAAGCTTATATCACTGTAGATGATCCACTGGCTGGGTGAATAGCAGGAGAGCGGTTTCTCTACTGTATATAATGAGGTTTTCCATATTAAAGAGAATAGAATAGAATAGAGTAGATAAATAAAAAGATAGGAAGCTTTTTTTTAGCACTGTCGCTAGGAGAATATTTAGATGTTGAGGAGGAAGCTGACAGCTAGCAGGCCAGGTGTTGGGACTGAGTGCTAACGACAGCAGATCCCCAGTGAGACACGAGGATGACAACGCAACCTGCTGTAACAGCCCAGTCCCCCTTGCCTCACCTGGCCACAGGGGCTGGCCAGACGGTCCAGGTGGCTAGCTTTCAAACTGTAGAGGAGTGAGACCCGGTCCCTGTGGGACTGTACCTAATGCTGTCAGACAGGGTGCTGAGCTGGCCCACTCCTCCAGGGATCCATGTCATCAGAGATTGCTGCTAGGCTCCAAATACAGAGCTGTTCTGCTGCAGCTCGGTGGGTAGGCCACAGCGTAACTGTTCTTTCTATTCTGAAGTACAGCTTGTGCTACAGCACTGAGATGTCTTCCTGGGCTTACTTTTAGCGAGAGCTTACACAATTCTTTCTGTTATGGGGACAATTAGAACAAAAGGTTATCACATTTTAAGTGGACTACAGTATGAATAAATTGCCAGGTAACAAAACTGCCTGTTAGTGTTGATAAACGATTGATATGATGAATAAATACACATTTTTTTACCCCTCTGAGAAGCTATATAAAAATAATAATAACAGTTGGACATATGCTGGCTGGGGCACCTAGCCTTTCTGATAAATCGATGGATTAATATTTTGAGACACAGACCACATTAGTGACTAGCAGATCACTGCATAAGTCCCAAGGAAAGAGAAGAATTTCATTAACATTTTAAAATTCTTAATGTGAGGAAAGTCTGAGGTGTCAATACTGTATGACTATAAGGGATGTAAGCACCGTGTATTATATTATTCAATTAGAAATACACAAAAAAGTAAATGAATAATGTTTCCTATTCATGCTTTAATGTGTATATCGATCTTTTGTTTGTGACTGGTGTTGATATGAAGCATGTCGACACAATCCCCAATTCTATAGCCTTTGTGGGAGTACGGAGTGTGAATGTTCATTTCAAATATTCAATGCCAGTTTTTGTATTGTCACCACTTCGAAACCATGGTATGGTGTCACAATGTGATCGAGTTACAATACTTGACAACAATGACAAACTCTTGGCTCGAGCCAAGAAAAACGCTCTGCCTTGACAACAGTGTTGTATTGCTCACGTAGGCTACACAAACACCTCCAGAACATTACAAAAATACAAACCTTTTTTTTTAGTTCATCAACAGTTGTTAAACTATAAATCCATCTCAGTAACACTCGACGAAGATTTTCAATTTTCACATTAGTCATCCAACATTGTTAAAAATAAATTAAGTACTTTGTTTGCGCCAGATAGATATCTAACAAATATGTAGTAAACTATACATAGTAATTTTTAAGACCCACCTCATCAGAATCCACCTCGGTACCTCGACCAGTGACCTCTCCACATCGTAACACTAACTGAAGTTCTCTATGACGATACATTATCTTCTATCTCTATCTTCTATCTAAAAATAAAAATCCTTCTCTTTCCTGCTGTTAAATCAGCAACAACAAACCCATGACCTTACGGCTGGGAGTCGAACACCTAGACCACTACACTATCCTGCCCCCCCAAAAATAATACAATTAGGTCATTTAGCAGGTGCTTTTATCCAAAGTGACTTACAATTATGCTGCTATTACATGGAGCAGGTAGGGGTTAGGCATCTTGCTCAAGGATGCTTACAGGTAGGCCAAGTCTGGGGCTCAAACCCATGACCTTTCAGCTGGGAGTCCATCACCTAGACCACTAGACTATCCTGCCCCTATCAGCTCTTAGAAACTTAGACACTTTGCTGGTATTCAAGCTGTTAGCCATTATTTGGAGGATTGTATGATATGTCAACAGGTAATGCATAGCTAAGTTTGCCCTGATATCATGCTGCTGTCATTACTCTAAAAGAATGGTGTTGCTTACGAAGACTGGTGTATGACCTATTCAGCTATTGACAATGTACTCACTGTAACATAACATGTTGGGTGTTAGTATAGGGGGTGTAGACAGGCCCTTCTCTAGACTTCCTGAAGTCGCACTACTTCCGTGGGTGGGAAAGTGTGGGAGTCTCTGCTGCTGGAATGGGATGGAGCAGGCGGGCGCTATACCCGTGACTGATGAACATGGAGCGGGCTGCATTTCTCAGAGTGCCCTCCGCTGAAAGGACACTCGTTTACCGGATTGATGAGGCGCTTTATTGCCTGCCACCTCTCTTCCTTCTCTCTCTCTCCCTCCCTACCTCCCTCTCTCTCTCCCTCTCCCTCTCTCTCCCTCTCTCTCTCTCTCTCTCTCTCTCTCTCTCTCTCTCTCTCTCTCTCATGCCTTTAGTCGTGTTCACTGCTCTCCACCTTCCCGACTTCCCCCCATGCACAGACGCATCTTCCCCCGGCCCTGTGATTGCTTTGCAGAAGCACATTGAGTCACCAGCCCCCACCCACGGCACACTCAGCCACTCAGCTTTGTTCATTAGTGGACAATCCAAGCCAGAGAAAACATGCCCGGCCCTGGTATGGGCTGATAC
Source organism: Percopsis transmontana (assembly GCA_025447815.1). Taxonomy (NCBI): domain Eukaryota; kingdom Metazoa; phylum Chordata; class Actinopteri; order Percopsiformes; family Percopsidae; genus Percopsis; species Percopsis transmontana. The sequence goes on from JAOEHI010002328.1 coordinate 10,063, forward strand.
AAATTTAGATTACAATTTAGCCATCACAGTCAGGGCATGTTCCATCGTTTGCAGTCAAAAGCAGCAGCTACATTGCAATCAGTACGCCATCCAGAGTGAAACAGGCCCCGTCGCGGGCTAGTGAGGTCAATATCCTGCAGTTGTCAATATAGCCAAATGGAATCCAAAAAATGAGCCATTAGCCTCAAGCAAACAAAGAGAATCCTAAACTCTGAAGGATGCTAACAGATAGAGGGTCAAATGAGCCCTGACAAACAAAAATCCATGCATACGAATGTTTCTGTGATATGGGCCCGTTTGTGGCACTCACACCCTTCTCTGCAGCAATCCCAGCAGCAATCAGCTGGAGGACAGCTGCTTCATGCATTAGTAAAGAACACACACATACATACCTGATCACACGCTGCTCACAGGCACTAGACTAGACACACACACGCAAGGTGCACACACACACACACACACACACACACACACACAATAAGATACATATGAAGAAACAAAGGGGCATACCATACATTAGAATATGCATGTAATTCCCCAGGAGACGTGAAAAGGAGAACAGCGGGTCTGCTGCGGACTTTACAGTCGAGGCGATGGAGCTCAGCGCATCAAAGAGTCCATGATATGACCCTGTATGAGGGTCGAGGGCGACGCTGTAGGTAATGAGAGAGTACAGTTTTGACCCTGAAGTTACTCTGAATAATGCGGAATCCATGGAGTAGCCATTAAATTAATTGTTTCCCCTTTCTCCCCTCTCCACACCAGTCTTCTCTTGCTCTCTCTTTCCTTCCCTCTCTTTAACACTCGGTCTCCATCCTTTTCTTAAATGCGCTTCAAGGCCGGGTGACTCACCAGCCGCTCTATTGAAAACGGCCGGGCCATTGATCATTGGTTGTGTGACTGGATGATCCAACAGAGCTCTGATTTCCTTCTGTTCAGGCCAAAAGAAACACGAGGGAGCAGGTCTGAGCACAACACAAACATAAGAACACATTGTTATGGGACTTTTCCCGCACCACAATGATTAAACCAATTAGCTGACACAAAGCTAGTTCTAAATTACAACTCCCCCCCCCCACCCGCTGCACGGCACTTTTCGCCGGCGAGCGTTGCCAAAACTACATCGATGGATGCTGTTCTTGCAGAGGGAACATTAATAGTGAGGATCATCATCGATTTCCCCCGGTAATCATCATTTGTCACATTTCAGACATTGGAGGGTTTAATGCAGCATCGCAAATGGCTTTCTGATTAATAGGAACAATGCTCGAAGCAATCAGCAGCACAAGGGGCCCTTCTCAAAAGATCTGTGTCACTGCTGAGCTACCATAACTTTGCTCCGTTATTGCCTGCCTTGAATGGGATCCAGTGCCTTCAAATTCATTCTTGGGCCCTAGTTTCCAGGTCAAGACGTGATTCCCCATTCATTTCAATGGGAGAAATAAGGATGAAAAAACAAGAACAACAAAAAAAACGATTGGGGGGATTGTAAATATTTCAACACCAGCACTACACAGGATCAGGACGGACGTGTCAGAGTTGGAGTGTTGTCGATATGTCAGATTTTGTTGTTTAAATTAATTCAAATGTAATTTAATCTAATGAAATAATTTTAGGTTGTAGATATTCTTGTGTTCATTTACATTTACAGCATTTGGCGCTTTTATCCAAAGCGACTTACAATTAGTACATTTGTCAACAGTTGAACTGGTTA
>JAOEHI010002330.1:0-11772 GCA_025447815.1 Percopsis transmontana
CTCTCTCTCTCTCTCTCTCTCTCTCTCTCTCTCTCTCTCTCTCTCTCTCTCTCTCTCTCTCTCTCTCTCTCCCTGGGCGGTTTCCACTGTAACCTGTCTTGTGTTCCAGAGCCAGTGGACAGAGCAGGAGGCTCTGTCCACTGGCAGTAAAAAGGCCCACCTGTGAGCAGAAGTATAGGAAGAGGACTCCTGCTCACATCCTTGTCTGCTTATGAAGCTGCAGCACTTTTTGTCAGGTTTGCTTAGGCCCAGAAAGTGCTGGATTCTATCCGCTTGCTCAAGTCTTGTGGCTTTATTTCCTAGCTTATTTTCCTACATTGTTTTGGATGGTTGATGGGAAACTGCTGGGCCCGGCAGCCTAACATGTGGTCCAGTGGTTTCCCCTCCTCTTGTTCACTTTGGCTCCTCACCCTTTTTTGTTGTTTTGGGTTTGTAGTGTAGTTACTGTATTATTGTTTGGTTGTTAATACATTTTTCATTATTTGGCTGTGTGAGTCTGTTATGTGCCACATTGAGTATGTTGAGGACATAACACGTAGCGTCATTGAATCACACACAATAAATCCTTGTATTTATTTTAATATTATTTATTATTCTATTCTATTCTATTTTTAAAGGCATCGCCACACATGGACAAATGCTTCAGCCTTTCTAGTAGTCTTGAAATTATAGAGTGCCTCTGTCCAACACAATCGTTCTAGGGTTATATAATTAGTCTGACTGGCCTGTAATGTTGGTGATCTCAAATATATTGTGTAGTTTCACATTTTGTAAGTTTTCCTGTATGAGAAAGTAAAATATATGTCTAAGCTGATTAATATAAGAAACAAATTCAAGCAGACGCCACTCTAACAAGCAGTAACACCATCTGACTGACAAAGGTGTACAGTGTCTGTCGTACAAATAAAGGCTACTGAACGCTGTTTGGAAAAGCCAAACAATCCTGTTAACAATATATAAAGATGTGTACATACACAGACTTTCTCCAGGCTTGCTTTGCTTTGGCAAAATAGATTTTAGCATGTATTTTCAACATAGATGTGTTATTTTCTATTTTTACATTTGATTTTATATGCACTATGTGCTGAAAGGATTGATTTTAGCACTGGAAATCTTATAGGCAGTTGTTTTTGGGAAAGCATGCGATATTTTGTTGAGAATCAGAGAATGTTGAGAATTATTTTTTGCGTTGATAAATAAGTTATTTATCAACGCATCCATGCGTTAGAAATTATGAGTATGTTGCATATTGGGGGTCAATTAATTTGACCGTGACTTTAACATTATGTACATGTCTCTACCAAGTACCCAGGTCTCCCATGGGAGTCTTTTGACAGGCCACGGAGGAGAGCTATTCTCTGGATTTTTCCTTCTCACTCACTTTCCTTCGCTCTCTCCTTCGGAAGAAAGGAAAACAAATCCCCAATAGTGAGCTGAAGGGTTGAACCAGAGGACACAGGCTCTTGTAAAACATATGCACTTAATATTAGGACCATAAAACTTGTAAAATTAAAAGCTATTTTGGAAAATAAAAGAGAAATATTTATGGCTCAGGATAGAGGCCGTTTCATCTCGGGGCAGAGGAGGCCTGTCAGGGCACAGGTAACCACTGTCAACACGCTAAGGGGAGGAGGGGTTCCACATGTGGGTGACTCTGTCCCCCTTTCATATACTGTATGTCTCAGTGGCACACAGAAACCTCCACAATCTGCTCCCAATTACGACACAAGGCCGAGAGAAGGGGGAAACAAATCTGCAGTTGTAGAAAACTCCTGCTTAGGTTTCGAGATAAAGGTGCGCTAAGTACGATTTTTCACCTCTGGCTAGCCTATACTACATCCTAAGGAATGTTTGTGGAGTACATTTTATTAAACTTGCACAACATTTACTTTAATGCAGCCTCTATTGAGCTCTGTTTTCATTGTCAGACCGTATAATAGCGCCACCTCTGATGCCTGCGAGCAGCTCCAAGCAGCATCAAGAGGAGGGGGCAGGGGGTGGAGTCATTTTCGTGGGGTGGGGGGTATGAACTCATTCATACCTTTAAGTCAGCTACATTAGCGTAGCTAGAGTGAGTCACAGAACAGCCTCTTTGACGACAGGAGGGAAAAATGAGAGGCTCAAAGAAAAACATTGTCCACATGGGTTGGTTGATTGAAAAGCTGCAAAAAGCAATTCTGATTGTGAGAATGAGCAGACCACGCATATTAGCAGACGGCAAACATCGTAAATCGTGCAGCGGTCTCTGTTTATGTTGAGTTGACCTCTAAATGCCCTCTGGGCCTGCCTTACCCTCAACACTATTGATACGGTTTATTTTACTTATCTGTCGTTTATGCATTCTGTCAGTGTTCCACCATTTCTCTACATATTGTATTTGGTATTTTTGTGTTCAGATGGGTAGTTTTTTTTGCTTTAGTTTGGTCTGTAAGTAATACACAAGGTGCTCATATAGCAGAGAGAGATGATCTAAACTGGTAATGTGTTTAAAGGACGTGTAGCCTATTTCACATTAACACCTGCCAGACATATAGTTTTTGTGGTACCAGGCATTTATCCTTGAGGTTGTTGTGATACAGTACATGCCTTTCTAAAGCATACATCAGCAGTTGCTGTCGAGGAAAGGGCAACATTTCTTATTTACTTTTCCAGCCAAACCTTCCAGTGAGAAGCTAACTTTTCTCACAATTTGGTCATCCTCTCTTCCTGTCTGTGTCCTGTCTCATAGGGCCAGATGTGAGTCCCATCGTGAGGACAATACACAACCTGTACAAATCTGTTTACATTTTGGCTTTGGATGCAGCGGTTCTGTTTGTGCACTTTTAATGTCCGCAATAGAACTGACAGCAAAGCAATACCTCTGTAGCTAGCAAAGGTAAGATTTAGCATTATTAGTTGCCAAATGGATGTTTTACTAATAGTCTTACGTGATGACTTTTCAGCCATGCTACCTAGCTAACTGCTAGCTATAGGCTTGTCGTTGGTAGCAGCAGATATTCAATGTGTAACCTACACCTCCCTTCAGAGTACTCCATGGAGCATTGCTATAAAAAGGATTGTTAGATGTACTCCTTTAATGTAAACCATTGGACATGGAGCGAGCTGCAAGCAGCCCCACAATTTATAGTCTGTTGGGTCTCTTAGAGTGGAGATGTGCGATAGAACATGTGTGTGTGTGTGTGTGTGTTCAAATGGGTACTTGCATGTGCACATCTTAGATGCACACATGCCGGTTTGTGTGTGTGTCACAGCCTTAATACACTCACTGCCTTAACACAGCTCTGAAAGACCATTATGTTGTGAGATAATAAAAACAGAATCACCCAGTCTTTCACCCTCTCTCTCACTGAGTCACTCCCTTAACACACACACACACACACACCAGTAGACGTGCTCCTAACACACACGTACGTGCACGTCGGCACAGCCAACATGCACTGAAAATTTACGACCTTAACATTCCTGCAGGGTCAAGCAATTTATCAACTCCTGAACATTCTGGTTTCAATTACACCGCCTATTGTGGAGAACCGCTATTTTAGCAGGTTCATTTGGCCCAGTAGGGGAGGTCCAACCTCTTTGCTTAGCACTATGTCCGTTGGCCTCACGACATCCCCGCTAAAACCAGGCCCGAAGGAGACGCTTGGCCAAAAGGATGAGCAGTATGGCTGGCCTTTCCTCTCTCTCTGCGGTGCCCGCCACACCCCTCCACACCCCTCCACACCCCTCCACACCCCTCCACACCCCTCCACATCCATCTGTGGCTTGGGTGTGTGCTGTACCGGGAAGAGCGGGCCCGGGTCCCTTCTCTCTCTCTCCCTCTCTCTCTCTCTCTCTCTATCTCTCTCTCTCTCCCTCTCATTCTCTCTCTGCCTCCCTTGCTCTATCGCTTCCCAGGCCTTCCCCCGCTCCCCGCTCTACTCCTCTCACCCTCTCCGTTCCTCTCTCTCTTTCTCTCTCTTTGTGGTAGAGTGGTGATAAATCCCCCTTTTATTACAGGAGAATTCCTCTCTCTCTCTCTGCAGGGCTGACAGCTCCCTGGGTTGCATCCCGCCATCCTTCTATCCCTCCATATCCCCCCCCCCTCATCCCCCCATCCCTCCCTCCATCTGGCCCTTATTACCGGCTGGTAGGGGGGTGGGGGGTGGTTGTGGTGCAGACATCACGCCATCACACCCTAGGAGAAGAGAGGAAGCAATGGAGAAATGGAGGTATGGAGAGAGTGGATGATTCACAGCATGCTGGGTCGAGCGAGGAATAGGAGAAAGAGAGAGAGAGAGAGATGACGACAGCGGGGAAAACAAGGCAAAGATGGAGAGAATACAGATAGAGGTGGGAAGGAGAGAGGACACATTGGCCTTGACGAAGAAGAGGATGATGGTGGAATTAACTAGAGAAGAGAAGAGAGAAAAAATTTTTTCATGTACAATTACGTAAAGCTGAAACCTGTAACTTTTTTACTTAATTAATATCTTTACATTTCATTAGAAGACTTTTTTGTAGCATGCCATCATATACATTTTGCATGCTGCCACCTCGCGTTCTTCAAAGATAAGATATTATAACTACAAAGATGTAAAACGAATAGCAGCAAAATGCATTCCTTTTTTATAAATTCACCCACCAGTCAGTTGGACTGTTTGGTAACAAAAGAAAATCTTAGTTAGGAAGTTGAAGAGGGTCATAAGAAATTAATAACAGCCTAACCCACTAAATTTCATTCACCATTTCATACTGGTACATTTTTCTTGGTGTAACACTGTGGTGGAGTGATATGCAGTTTGTTTGTTTGTTTGTTTTGGCTGTAAATAAAGCATTCATTGATGTAGACTGGTTGTGAAAGGAAAACAGGAACAGATGATATGGTCTCAAAGCAGAAAAGAAGAAAGAAAGAAAATACCAAATAAAAGACAAATGTGGTGGATCTAATGGTTACTTTGAGCAAAACATTTTCACCTTATTCAGTTACCAGTGCTGTGTGTGTGGGTGTGTGTGTGTGTGTGTGTGTGTGTGTGTGTGTGTGAATGTGGTCCTGCACATGGCTGTGTGTATGTCAGTGTGCTCACATGAGTAATAAAAGCATTATATTTGGCTCTAATAACGTAAGTAAAGCCAGTCAACTTGTGACCCCTAGTAAAATCCCTTTGCACTGGCATTCTGTGAGTGTGCCCGTGTGTGTGTGCGTGCGTGTGTGTGTGGAGGGAGAGAGAGAGAGAGAGAGAGAGAGAGAGAGAGCAAATGTGTATGTGTGTTTGTTAAACTTCTCAGTCCAAACCAGAATCACTGGTGGATTCTCTAGCAGTATTTTTGAAATTAGGGGTCAAGAGATGATTCCAGGGGTCCACAACCACCATGTATTTGATTATAAAATCAATATTATAATGTGCAATCAAATCTAATGAAAACATTGTTCTATAAAGATAATTGAGCCTGGGTTTGTTGTATTTTCTCAGACATGCACAGGTTTAAAAATTCATCACAGCACCAACAGCAGAAGTCCTTTGAGCCTCATTGAAAAGCGATAATGGACATCATTTGGCTGGAAAGTGGCACAATGTTAAGTAGATTTTAGAAGTGTGTGTGCGTGTGTGGTCTGGCAGACACCAAACACACACAGGTGCCAGAGGAGTGTGTAATAAACGCAACTGCTTTGGACAAGCTGGTCTCTCTCACCAAATAATCTCTTTTGGCTGTGTCCACTGCAGCTATTCAGCCTTACAAATACTGGACCCACAAAATACACACACGTGTGTGCGTATGTGCACATGCAGTGAGAGAGAGAGTGTTAATAATCACATTTCAGTTCAATTTTACAATAGACATACTGTATCTTATATCTATCTATATAAATATATACATATATACCTATCTATCAATCTATCTAAATATACAGTATATTACCTATACTGTAGCTACATGTTCAGGTCTAAATCACACGTGACATTACACCATTTTATTTTAGTGTCCTAATATTCTAACTGTAGATTTCATACACTCAATTTCCCATTGCTCATGCACTTTTTCCTGCCGGACCTCACTTGAATTTATTACACCCTAAATAGTACCCTGTTGACTGTTTACGTAGGGGATACAATCTAATTTCGGACACCGCATTAAGTGCCATCTGTTTTCCATGATCCTACACAATACTGAATAAATATTATGATAAAATTTAAATAGAGTTCTTTCAAGAAGAGGCATCGAAGTACCCTGGATTCACTCTCCATGAATCACAACCATGGCCACTTATCACTCTCTGCCTGCTATTTGTGGGATCTGGAAACCGGGCTGATCTATGTCTGAAACCTAGTCCTCTGACAAACTGCTAGCACTTACAATAAAACTCAAATTAGCCTAACTATTTTACAGTGTTATCCAATATCCTATCATTTTAAATATGGTTTTACGTTTGTTGATGAATTATGGGCATAAAGTTCTCCATGTACAGAATATAGAAGCCAAACCGTTACATTCCCAAAGCATGTTCTGCACACAAACCATTTTATTCATCATTTGTCAAATGAACACTGTTAAAGTTATTAGCTGTCTTCAGCTTTTCACTTACATAACTGCAACATTTCAAGAAATATTTCAGGTAGTAAATCTTTGTTTAAAAAAAATGAACAAATAACATCAAGATTAATTATTTTGACAAAATGGATGCATTGTGTTTTAATATAGACCCTTTTTTATATTTCTTTTGAGGCTGACTGACCACAGAGGAAAAGCAAATCCAAAAACATTGCTGCCTGAAGCTTCAGATTGGATTTTGAATCACCCCGACCCCAAAATAATCAGGATAATTTCTATTCATTATTACACCTTCATTTATCTGCGAAAGGAGGCGCGGGGAGGAGCTGTTATAACTCTGAGGGATAACAATACCATTAAACAGCCCGCGCTGCAAATATCAATCATTGTTGCCGTTAACGTCCCTGCAGCCTATTGCCTTGGCCTCTCTCTCCCTAATGTCCAGCCATCTGTGTGTGTGTGTGTGTGTGTGTGTGTGTGTGGGGGGGGGGTGTTACATTCAAAGCCCTTTAATAAACAATCACTGCATCTGGGCTTGATAATGAATGGCGTTGTTTATGAGCCCTCTCGGTGACAAATGCACACACGCGTAATGCTATCATTTGAATAAGAAATGAGATTCTGTTTTTTCTTTCTTTAAGTACAAACAAGAGGCGTTCCCTAATAAGCCTTTCTTGGTGGGGTTGTTATGATGAAGGTGATGATGACCATGATGAGAACTGATTTTCTCAGCCAGTCAAGTATTATGTTGTGGCAATAAAACCGTGGGGTAGAAACCAAATGGGATTACAAAGCAATTGTTTTGGGCTTGATGATGTGTGACGTCGAGGCATAATCCGGGAGCTGAACGCGGTGGAATATCTTGATTTATTGAGTAACAAATTTAACAAAACATACCGTGAGCATTACTTTCACACCACGTGTTTCTTTACATCCACTTGAAAGGATCTCTGTGACGTAGCAGTGCTGAGGTATGCGATATGCTCTTCCTCATGTTTGTTTTCCATCTGATCTGTTTCGCAGAATTACCCAGCATGCAATACTCCTATGGTATCCTCTATGCGTTTAATAGTTGTAAATTGGTAAAAGGGGAAGAACATATACAGGATACATATTATACATCATCAAAATCTAACAGGAGGAGTGAAAATAACGTGCTAAAGTTTAGTTTTAATATTTAATGTGTGGGTTACTATGAATAGCAGACCTATCACTCATTTTGACCACGTGTGAATGACCACAAATCTGCGTTTGTATATATTTTTTACCACATGGCAACTATGAGGAATATATATATATTTGACTAAATAATACATTGATATTCCAGCAGGCCAAACCATGAATGTTATGTTTTATTCTGAAACATTTTTTTTTTTATTATTATAAGTAAATTCCGCCATTCCTTTTTAACAGTCAACAAAAAATAAACACGTTTGTCAATATTCAAGTCTTGACAAATATTTTGGTTATAAAATATGCATTATAAATAACACCAGAGCAGTACATTCATGGCTTATGTAAAACAAAAAAACAAAAAATGGCACTATCCCTAATAGTACCACAAGTTGTGAGAATTTTACATTTCAAATATTTCATATATTTTGCATGGTTATCTTCTGGTAGCATAGTTATAAATAATAGATAATGAGAGCGTCTTCAACAGCCCTCAGCAGGCAATTTTCCTGTTTTCTCTGTGACACTCTCCCAGTGGAATATCTGTGGAGCGCTGTTTCGACCCCACAGTGGAATACTGATACAGACCTGACTGAGGCTCCCTGGGAGTTGAGCCATCCAGCCCTGTGACAGTAATCTCAGTGGTTCACTGGCCTTAAACTGTGAAGGATCCCAGCATCAGACAGACAGCAGCAGCCCTCTCCGCATCAGCCAGCAGCATTGATAGAGACAGCCGCTCAGCGCTGACACTGATAGCTGCTCCAGAGTCTTTGAAAAGCGATTTGCCTGCCATTTTAGCTAGCGCTGCTAGCTTTATGACGCACACGTGTGCAGAAAGACAACCATTTTTTGGAGAATTTAAAAGGGGCTGGAATTACTGAGGCTGTATTTGGGTCTTGGGATCAGAATGACAAAGTGATGTGTTTTATTTTCAAAAGGTTTTGAGTCACTGTATAAATTATATTGTAGCCTATATGATATATCTCGATAATATTGGTGTTAACATTGAATTCTGTTCATAGCATCAATGAAAATATATGGACTGTGCCAAAACATGTCATTATATGAAAAGCAGTGATTATTTGCATTTCAATTCAATCTGCGTGTGTGTGATTTAGTGCATATTCACCTCCCCTGATTTCCACTGAATCCCTCCCAATGCGAGGCAAGCTGATTGACCACTCTCCCTCTCACTCTCTCTCTCTCCATCCATCTGGTCGAGCGAGGCTGTCTGGGTGCACTTGCTGATGCCGGGTCCCTCTAGGTGACACTGACAGCTGAATTATCCCCCCAGACCACCGCGGCTGATTATCAACAGAGAAGTTATCAAGGGCCCCAGCTCTGGGGTGTACCCCCCCCCCCCGGCCCCCCACAACCGTCCACAACAACCCCCTGTCACCCCTCGTCAAAGGAGGGACGCCTTCTCCGAAGCCAGCCGCCCGGCCCGTTTGACAGGTAATCTCAACAATAACAATTACTGCCTTTACTAGTGTCATAAACAAGTGGCGTGACCCCCAGTCAGCCCTGTATAACAAAGGCTTTCTAATTCACCATGCAGAGGTCTAAATACACACCAACAGGTAACAATCTAGACACAGGCTTCTAGGTGGTGGATTGGATCTGTGTGTGTGCCTGTGTGTGTGTGCGTGTGTGTGTGTGCCTGTGTGTGTGCCTGTGTGTGTGTGTGCCTGTGTGTGTGTGTGTGTGTGTGTGCGTGTGTGCGTGTGTGCGTGTGTGCGTGTGTGTGTGTGTGTGCTAGGTCTGCTAGGGATTTAGGGTGGGGTTGAGCATATGCAGTATCTCACAATAAAGAGATTTCTAGATTTTCGAAAGAGAATTTTTTTCAGGTCTAATATACCAAATGCAATTGTTTATTTACTAACAATCACATGCTGAGTATTGCATTCACATTGGTGCATTGATGATACAATTTGATGTGTGTAAAATATTATTGATTTAGTAATAGTGGCAATGCATCTGCAGTAAACCTCTGATTATTATCAGAGAATGAAAATGACATTCAAGGGATCATTTAAATATCTCTGTTACTTTAAATTGACATGGGAGACAAAATCATTAATTACCGATAAAGCAGTTGATATATAGCACGATTTAATTATTATAATTATACATATTTGATGTCATAAATAGATGTAAATCTAAACAATAATTTTGCAGCATCATCTCTTTTTTTTTTTTAAGGGGGGGAATGTAGACCCTAACTTCAAATGATCAAATGTAGGATCCTCTTCGGGGAGCGTTGATCAGGTCTAAGTTTGTGCCACTTGTGTGTGTTCAGTAAAGCAAACACGGCTTTGTGTCCCGGAGCTCCGGAATAATGTGAGGCGCTTTAATGAGCGGAGCTGAGCGCCAATTAACACGTGTCGAAGTCGACATCATCAAGTGCCACTCTGGGTCTCTGTGCAAGACTCGATGCTTTTGCCTCCCGTTTCCACTTATCTCCTTCCGACGCGGGGACGCGATTGCTATTCCGCCCTCATTCGATGCGCACGTTGATCACTAGTTAGCTACCGTGTTGTTTGAACGGATTCTCGTGTGGTTATTTTGCGGTAGGCAAATTTAGACAGGCCGTTAAGCGGGGACGAGAGACGCTCCGAGCATAGAAACGGAGGGATTCGATGAAATGCGCCTAAACATCACTGCTGCCTTCTTCGCGGTTATTTAAAAAAAATATTCATTGCAGTTAATTTAGATGTAAAATGTTATTTTCTTTAGAGAATGTTGAGGGGAAATTTTAAATAGAAATTGAATTCGAAACTGAAAGGACAGTTAAGTACAAATACCAAACGCTATTTTTTGTAAATAATTGTTGTTATTATTGCCTAAGATATAGCTACATATCTAATGTGACTAAAACTAAAAATGTTGAAAATATTCAAACAACAGATATCAAAATTAAAATCAAACAAAAGGCCAAATCTACTGACACATTTTTAAGCCCATTTTATTTGTTTGGTTATTTAGACATAATTCAAAATATTATTTATTACAAGCCCAAATATTAACTATTATGTACAACATATATTTGTCTTAAATATAATAAAATGTACAAAAATATAACAATAATGTAGCCTAAGCAATATTTCAGGTTTAAAATGGTCCCCTGCTTATTAAAATAAATTAACTAATAAAAGAATAACTTTAAAACGTACTAGCACATAAAGATATTCAAAGTACAATTTGTTCTCTTCAGTATTAAAAAGAGTTAAAGTGGTACAATAAAAACGGATTTCAATATATTGTGGATAGTTGCATTTTATTGTAGAAATAAAACAGGTAATTTCATTTAGATACAGGCCTAATTAATTCCATTGAAGATTAAATAATCACGTTAAAAGTTAAGATTAGTAAATGAACTGTCAGAAGGAATTAACATCAAATCCCATTATTAACAGAACAAACATTTTTCTAAGAACAATTAAAGAGCTTTTAGCGATCATTAGTTTTCCTAATTAGTGATCAGAATTCACAGCAATTAAAAATCTGTTTCTAAAACACAAATATAATTCCTGATACATTTCTGCTACAGATCTGCATGCCAGACAACAAAAGACAAATATTCTACCCAGATATACAGTACAGCAGTTACATTAACATATGCTACATGCACATGTTAGATATTTGTAGCAATGTTAAAATCCTAACTGTCATCCTAAGTGTCACAAATATCCCCAGAGATAGTAAAACAGCCAAGATATTTCACTATACTTTCAGATAGAAGAACTACATAAAAACAAAAAGGAATAGACATGTGTTGTTGCGGTTCCTCTGACCTGAGCTGCACATCTTCTTCCAGATCGCCCGGCAGCGCCCGGCAGGGGCTACTTGCCTACTCGGTGCTTCTGGCTTGCGCATCTCATTTGCATACATTACAGGCCTTGTTTCTCATTAAAGCCTCATCCCTCAATTCCTTCCCAGAATCCCGCCTGTACTCGCAAGCCACACACTCCCTATACCTGTGGTGGCGGTCACAGAGAAAGAGAGAGAGAGAGAGAGAGAGAGAGAGAGAGAGAGAGAGAGAGAGAGAGAGAGAGAGAGAGAGAGAGA
>JAOEHI010002331.1:0-11768 GCA_025447815.1 Percopsis transmontana
GCCATTCTTGTACACAGCCTTGTCACCTCCCGCATCGACTACTGCAACTCTCTTCTCTTTGGTCTACCCCACAAATAGGCCTACCTCCTTAAACTTCAACTGGTTCAGAACTCTACAGCTCGAATCATCTCCAGAACAGAATTCGAGTCTGTTCACGTCTTTGCATTGACTTTGCATGTAATCTATTCGCGCGAACAATTCGCTTCACGTTCAGTGGAAACACGCCTATAGTCTTGCACAGAAGAAACCACAAATATCCCAGAATAAAAATATTTTATTATATATATTTATTTGCATTGCAGGTATTAAACAATGCAGGAAAAGCAGGAGGTGCTGCAACACCAGCAGGGGGTGCTGCAGGAGCCTAAGCACCCCCACTTCCCGCGCCCCTGACAGACACCCAATGTTACTAAATCACATGTAACTAAATCACGTCATGCTGATAACCAATGAGGTCTACGTTCAACCTCTTCAAGGATAACGCTATCAGTGTGACTGCTAAAAAAAAACACGTTTGGGGTTTGTCGTGCACACAAAACGCTGCAAAACAGTAGGCTAATCAAACTGAGCTTTAGAAAGCTAGAACGTTACAAGTAAACGAGTAGTTCACTAAACATTTGGTCTTTTATGGGTCTATTAAACGCAAACGTAGCTAGTCTAGACTAGCCTAATCAACCAATCGTTTGTGCCCAGGTGTAAATTGGTTTGCTCCAGCTCTATGATTGGATAATTTCGCATAATTTAGACAACTGGCGTCTGTTGTGAAGATTTAACCGCTTTTGAAAGTTACATCCGTGCGCTTGGTTATGGACTTTCAGCAACATTTTCCGTGGTGCTTCATAGCCCTGCTCGCAGTGTCCACACTCACAGAAACTCGCATCCCGTACTTAAGTGATTCTAGCAAAAACGAGACTTTCCTTTCAAGTAAACCTAACATCGGTAATACCCCTAGTGGCAGAATTGGATGGAAACACAAGGGCTCGAGTCCCACCTTGTCGCCTTCTGGGCCTCAACAAGCTGTCGTTGTGAACTGCTATAGTGACTCGATGGTGGTCATTGTACAAGCCGACTTGTTTGACACAGGCATTCTCGTAGACGGCAGATCTTTACAACTGGCTTCCAGTTCGGGACACATCGGTGGAGAATGCGGGGCGGTGCCCTCTGGAGAGGCAGAATTCACCATTCGAGTAAATTTGACTGATTGTGGAACGGAACTCTCTGTAAGATTTAGTTTTTTATAGTAGGCCTAATAGGCGACTAGTTAATTGATATTTGTGTTCAAAGGCAGCAAAGTTAACTTGACGATCATCTATAGCTTGTCCTTTTTTGAAATAATGTGACATTATGTTGTCAGTTCCAAAACGAGAAGATCGTCTACTCCAATGTTTTGGTGTACTCTCTTGAACCCTCCCCTGATGGCATGCTTCGATTGGGTGGTGCAACTATTCCAGTGGAATGCCATTATCATACGTGAGTAGCCTATAGGTATCAGATATAGGCCTACAATCAGTGCATTAACTATAGTAATGATATTATGAATTACTAGGGCACTGATTATCTGGTTGGTTGGTTCTCAGGAGGTATTCTGTGGATGGTGTTGCCCTGCAACCAACATGGGCTGCTTTTGTTTCTGTGGCCACAACTGAGGATCAAATGGACTTCCGCCTGCAGCTTATGACTGGTATTAGAGTTGTCTATTTAAAGATTAATCGAAAGAGTAATTATTTCAAGCATCTGAAGTAATTGCATTTAGTTTTATTACCTCAATGATGGGCTGTAAATGGGTGTTCCCCCCACCCCATATGTTTCCTAATGTTCTCTGTTTAGATGACTGGCAATTTGAGAGGGGCTCTCATGTCTACTTTGTGGGTGACCCCATTCACCTGGAAGTATCCATCATTCTGGGACATCACATGACCCTTAGGGTCTATGTAGACCATTGTGTGGCCACGCCCACTCCTGATCCAGTGTCTAGCTTGAGATACGACTTTATTGAACATTACGGGTAAGCTTCTTGAAACGGTATATTGTCACATTCCACTACTGAAGATGGTTTCCAGTTGAATCTCTATCATTTTCCCTATAGTTTTAGTTGCATGTAGTATTTAGTATTTATGCTTTGACGTCATGTGCGACCCCACCAGATGTCTAGCTGATTCCCACCTGAGCAGTTCAAACTCCCACTTCCTGCTCCGTGTTCAGGAAAACAAACTGCAATTCCAACTGGATGCCTTCCGGTTCTACCAGGAGTCTACTGATCTGGTGTGTCTGCTCCATTCCCTACTGCTTTTGTTTTTGTGTACAAAACTCTAAATTTCCTCCCAAGCTCAGTTTGTTTAAAATGCAACAGTGAATGAAAGTTTACATGGATTGGGGGGGAGTAGAGAACAGTTTGAGCCTATGTTGGAGGAGGAGAGAGGACAACCACTGAGCAGAAGGGCCATGCTACTTTTTTTTTTTTTTTTGTGGTAATTCTGGGCACAAATTGAGGAGTGCCATTTTAACAGAAGACTGACTGTAGCGCATGGTGAAATAACTGCCTTACTCACCCACAGATCTACGTGACCTGCCATGTGAAGGCTGTTCCAGCTATGCTAGCAGTCGGCGCTAGAAACAGAGCCTGTTCATTCATTGATAACCGGTATAATATTTAGGAAACTTGTTACCTTGACCAAGATGCAATGTGAAATTCTGTATTTACTGGATGTTTTTGTTTTGTTAAATAATGTTTAATATTCTTTGATGCTGATGCCCTTCTCTTTTATAATTGGATCTTTGGTCTTCTCCAGATGGAGGTCAGTAGATGGGAATGACCAGGCATGTAGAAGCTGTGATGTCTCTCAGCAGTTTGAGGGGCCTGATCTTACAGAGCCCCTACCAAATGCCATCCCAACAGCGAGGACTGCAATGGCTCTGCAGGGCTACGCTCACTGGGACGGATCGAAACCAAACCAAGCCAGCTATTTGCGTCCAAGCATTCGCCAGTCCAAACGCAGCAATCCCCAGCAGTCCTCCCTAGCTGGAGTGACGAGAGTTTCAGATTCCAGAGCAGGTGGTTTAACGCATAACTCTTAAAATGTACTGATTCTCCACATTTTATAGGATTAATTCAAATCATGCATTTATACCCCTCCATTGTCTTGCATCACCCCAGAACCCCAGATTTCTGCCTCAGGTTGTTTGAAACACAGCTGTCTAAGTGTAGGGGGAGGGGTGGAGAACTGTGTGGGGGTGGTTGGGGGTGGGACATGCACGCTGTCCAAAAAGTGTACTTTATTTTTTTTTTAAACTTATGATCTCTTCAAGATAACGTGAGCTAACAATTATATTTATTTTCTCCCAGATTGGACAAAGACCACACACTTGGGGCCCCTGATCATTCTGCCCTCTAAGATAACAAAGGAAGGTGTTTCAACACCATCAACTACTCCTGCAGCACCACATGAGACTGAATACCACTGAGACTGTGCTAAGAGGAAAACGAAGTGGTCAGTGTTCAAAGCCAGCAGATGCTCCAGAGGCTTTGGAAACCAGACTGGAACCTTAAGAATCGGGATTGAAAACCACTGCTGTAAATTAACTTTAAAAAAAAAAGTGATCATCCCATTGGATGCTTTCTCCAATTTATTTGCTCTCACTTGAAGGACACATGGTTAACCTGTCCCAGTAAATGTTTTGCAAAATAACATTGTGTTTTTGTGGCTTAATCATACACTTTTATCAGATCAGATAGTGCCTGTCATTTCGTCTTAAGCTTCTCCCCGTAGCATTATGTCGTGCAGAGGTAGACTTGTTATAATATTAGTAATGCTATTAACCGGCGCAGTAGTCTATAGCGCCCCGATCACGCTGTTAACGCTTTGCTTCAGAACCGCGGACAGCGCCTGTTATACCCCATAAAGCCATATCCATGTAGAAAAGCCGCCTCCATTGGCCACAATTTTAGTCCACTTACCAGACACACAGGTCGGTTATCATTAATAATTTACTATGACAAAGCGTTCATCAGATCGATTTCCTCGGCGCCATCTGTTTACTTTTATATGAAATAATGGGTCTGCGCCTAACACGCGGAATAAGCCCTTGTTTGCAACATTGTTTTCCATTACACTGCTGGATTCCCGTTAAGTGCTTGAGGCCATGTGCACTTAAGCCATCATCACATTGGCTATACAGTAGGAGCCTACAATCTTAAGGCTATTTGACATAGACATCGGGCTTGGACGTTGTCTTGATTTATTTTGCAACGCGCTTCAATTACTGGGCTTAAATGCAATGACATGTTAATGATTTTGCTTCTGTAACATAAAGGATACAGCAATTTATTCTGGGTCCGCCATCGCTATCTCACTGCGTCAGCGCTTCAACAGAGGGCATGCATAATCTTTCCTCCGCTCACGCAAAAGGTTCCTCCCTTCCCACACAGAAATGGCGTCTTTTCTCAAATGTGAAATCCTGGTTTTCGCTTTTTGTATTTTCGTTCGCACGGCTGTTTATTCCATTCGAAAATGTGGAGAAGATCTCTGTCGGGATGAGTATATCTGCTGCACACCAGGCAATGGCAACGCAACGGTCACCTGTTGCAAGCAAACCATTTACACGACTTACTACAACCTCGCCGTCATCACGCGAAAACTTTCTGGGGTCTTCCTTCTACTATTGCTCTTTGCCATGGGCTATTTCATCAAGAGGTTGATATGTTCCAGATCCAGGCAACGGCTTCATAACGGACAGAACCCACCCTATTGTGGCCACCCAGCTACAACAGCATCACGAGAACAACTTGTTGGGAGCTTTACGTCGCACAGTCTGGGTCATCCGAATCCAGTCCCAACTCCTCATTTGCCAACGTACGATGAATGCAAACACCTGCCAACTTACGAAGAGACT
This sequence comes from Percopsis transmontana, assembly GCA_025447815.1. Lineage (NCBI taxonomy): Eukaryota > Metazoa > Chordata > Actinopteri > Percopsiformes > Percopsidae > Percopsis > Percopsis transmontana. The sequence goes on from JAOEHI010002331.1 coordinate 4,891, forward strand.
TTGCGGGATGAGTGTAGAAATAATCCGGAGGCCACAACACAACAGGTACAAGAAGGTACATGAGGACCACCGCGATAAGACTTTTGGACTTATATAACTATAAATATGTAGGCTCTCTAATAGTCAAATGTTTTGGTGTCGCGATGACTATTACATAATCAAACCTGCTTGGCTACTTGAAACATCTAGCCAGAAAATAATTACACACAATGCGCAAATCAGATTGGTTTTATATAATACTTTCAAACTGCCCACTTTCAAGAGGGGGCAGGGTAGTCTAGTGGTCTGGGTGTTGGACTCCCAGCCGGAAGGTTGTGGGCTCAAGCCCCAGAGCAGGCCCACCTGTAAGCATCCTTGAGCAAGATGCCTAACCCCTACCTGCACCATGTAATTGTAAGTCGCTTTGGATAAAAGCGTCTGCTAAATGCTGTAAATGTAAATGTAAAATGTTCTTTCAAACGTAATTATATGCACGTTAGTAGTGCATGGGCAGAGCCAATGCAGTCGGCCAAAAATTCGATAAGAGGGATTTATAATATACTTTATTTTTACAACAGTACAATTATAAACCCAACATAATTCATGATTTTAATGTCAAATGAACCAGCTAAGTGCTCATTGAGAGATACTGTAACTCGTTCATCTACGCATAGTTGACCTGAGATTGCGGATTGTACCCTTGATGTTGTCTTTTATCATTTCGGAGTCCGCTGGCATCTTAAGCAGGTGGGCAACTCGGCGGAAGCCCTCCTCCACCCCAAAGCCAGTCGAGGCTGAGCACGGCTGGACGAACCAATCCCGGTTACAACAAATCTTCCTGAGTTTAAAACGATCGGTTATGTCCGTGGGAGTCACTGCGCCATTCACATCCTGTTTGTTGGCGAGCACCACCACCGGGCGACCATGCAGATAGTCGCTGTTTAGTGTGTGCTCCAGCTCCCGGCGGGCCTCGTCCAAACGGTCCACATCTGAGCTGTCCACGACAAACACAATAGCGGCTGCATCTTGGTGGAAGTTTTTCCAGTACTGGCGCATACTCCGCTGGCCACCAACGTCCCACACAGTCAAGGCAACGTTCCGTCTTTTTTTCGTCGCTTCAAGCATCTCCACGTTAAAACCTATTGTAGGAACCGTGCCAACGCACTGGTTATATTTGATCTTGTAAAGAAGAGTCGATTTGCCAGAATTATCTAGGCCCAGGAGGAGAACCCGAACCTCTGGCTGCCTTGAACCACGTTGGCCCATACTGTAGCGATGTAGACGAGAAGATAGCTTCAGGCACTGCCGCTCGACTAATGTTTACCCAGTGCGTTACCCGGAATTAGATAAGGTATTGCAGTTTCATAATAAACCTTGTTTTCAGCGATAAGAGCGCAACCATGGGCCAAGGTTTGATCTATAAGATAATTCAAACTTGGACATGATCTGTTATCACCTATTCAGGCCTATGTGCTTGTTGGCTTGCCTATATGTGTAATAGTTCGTGTTTTCTATTGGATATAGCTAAAATAGTGTTTCATTTGACGGAAAGGGGTGTTTGTAGTAATGTAGTGTATTATGTGCATGATATGGGGTAGAATTCTATTGTGATGTGGAGGACAAATGGTATCTCAGCCAACTCACTGTTAACTCTAAAAAAAAATGAAACGCAAATTTATTATAACTATGTTGTAGCCTGCAGCACAGATAGACTAAAGCCAATGTAGTATAGGCCCTACTAAAGACCAGCATGTAGTAGCCTAATTTGTAAATATTTCCTTTGTGCATCTTTTAAGCGTTATTTAAACAGTGTTTGCCTCATTCCATGTAGGATTCAACAGTCTGAGACATCCACATGATTTTATTGACCGCATCCATTGATTAATAAAATATATTCATCACAAAAGAGGTAGGCCTACAAACAAATCGTGAATGCCATTGTAAATTGCCATGAAACATACAGTGTATTTGATGGTAGTACATAGGTTTCACGTGACCAAAGAAATAAAGAAAATGTGTGTACCCGTTCAATCCCGTTAAGTCTTATCTGTCCTAAACATAAGCTACGGTCTACAGTTGGCCTATATCCCACCAAACATTGCCAATGAAACTTGGCAATGTGGGCTACCTAAACAACAATTTATTTAAAAAAAGACACAGAACGGTGTGCTTTTGTTGCCCCACAAACTGTCCTTTTGAAATATGACTGAAAGTATCGCCATTTTCACTTGGGGGTGCTGACATTTCTAGCTTGGAGTGACATTTGTGTTGACATTGCGTAATTAGCTACTATGGGGGTCCGGGGGTATGCTCCCCGGGAGACATTTTTGAGTAATACTGCTAAATAGTGCATTCTAGTCGCTTTCCCGACAAATAAGCAGCACTAATACATTACTTAGCCTACATCATCATGCTAAAATACATCTTGGCTACCCACCGTCCAGATAATAAACAATATTTTAACACCGTGTTCGCTACTCTCAAATGCCAGTCGTAATCGTGTGCAGGCTCTATCCCAAACACAGAACTTTGACGGGCAACCGTATCTTAATGCAAACTTAATTTTGTATAATGTTGCAAATGCATGATGCATGATGAAATATATAACATTTGTCTAGTTGTCTATCAGACGGCAGAACATCGACGCTGGACATTTGTGTCATCCCCAGAAGAGAAATTTGGACCTAGGCTATCGAAAATATAATCAAAACATTATTAAAATAATAAAATTACCCTTTGATGAACAAACATGTTTTATAGACGACTTCTTAAGACTAAAAAATGCTACTCTCAAGTTTTTTTTATTTATTAATGAACGACTTTGCATTGTAGTTACAGACCGTCAACAGTAGGGGGTACTGCAGTACCCCCAGCCCCCCCACTTCCCGCGTCCCTGTAAACAACTTGACATCTTCCATAACAGGCTATTTATAGGCTATAGGCCTACCAGGCTGGCTAATACAATAATTGATTTCAGCCGACAGCCGAAAGGGGAACTATTGTGTAGGCCTACTTACATTGATCGTTCAATAATACACGCAGACCAAATGACCTATAGTTAAGGTTCAATGAAATCAAGGGTTATGAACGTAGGCAGGAAACTCTTGCATTGGCAGTTTAGGATTTTTTTAGCATACTTTTCTCTCTCATTCAGTGACATCTCATAATGGTGCCGGAATAAATCAACAATCTCTCAAACGAGCTCATCCATGATGAACATCGTTTAGCTCCATGTAAAGGCTGCGTCTTGAATCCACCATGGAGGTAAACCTCCGAGACTGTCAGAACACATTGGCCTGTACACAAATGCATCCAGAGGGCTTAACATCCTCGAAAAGATTACTCCAAACCAAATAGATCCCCTTTTCAGGATCTTGTCCATTTCTCTCTCGGCTTCACCCATACTCCGCCCGTTGGGCTATCCACCACATACACCAGTCCCACGGTGTCATGGCACCCGTGGAACGGCATCTCCTCCAATCCTCTGCCTTTTGAGTGTATAATGTTCGCCTGACTTGTCATCTGTTGAATCCGCATACACGAGATTCTAGAGGATTCCTTTGGTCCTATTTTCTGATAGACTTTATTGCATTCTTCTGGTTGTCCAAAGCTCAGGAAAAGTGCGCACGCTTCCATGCGGGATTTAGAACAGTGTTGTCCCATTTTCTAAACAAAGAGACCTGCACCCGCAATGAAATAATGAAGCAATGTTGTGTGCATTGGTAAAAAAAAAGCGTAATGGTGGTGGGTGTCTACGTCTCTCTTATTCCCTCAAACTCCTAAATATAGCCTAGTCTGAGCGTTAAAGCTTCGTTGACGCAGGGCTGCAACTGTTCGACGCCCCAACTAGTTTCTCATGTTGGGCGCAGTCGGTATTTTGCTCTGTTCTGTTCACGCTACTGAGGCGCTCCACCTGCCACGCGCCGTCAGTGGCATCCTCTGGCCTGGCCTTCCCGGTCACTTGAGCGTCAGAGCCGCTGCCAGTAGGTTGATTTGGTGTACGGTTACTAATGAAAGTTCTCGGCAGAGGAACTATTTGTGGTCTATTTGGCGGCTCCCATGAAGGGATGATGTCAGTAACCCCCTCCTCACAGTGATCTCAATCCTATTTTAATGATAACACATCACTGACACAACAGTAAGACAATGTTTAACCCAAAAACGTGTGATAAGATTTTGGCTGATCCTGTGACCTATATAAGCTCAGCTAAATAACCAAAGCGAAAGTGCTTGCATGCCATTTTACCAGTTGCACCAAAGTATTGGTGGTCCTATAACTTAAAAATAGGCTACATGTTATTCAAATACCAGGAGAATAGAGGATTTGACATTGATGTAATTTTAATACTGAGAGTTTAAATGCACAGCACAGTTACATTTTGTTTTGTCTCAGCTACAGTGAGCATCAACTCAACACCTGATCAAATGAACAGGGTAATGGGCTGCTTCACAGGTCAAAGATGAAATCTGAGCTGTTTCATTGTAAACTTCAGGTTTTCAGGTACAGAAAAAAAATCTCAACAGAAAACATGGCTCCTGCCAGGCTCACCAACAATAAATAAGGCATTACGGTTGTGTAATCTGTTTCTTTCTCAAGACAATGCATTTCATACAATAAAACCGCTAAACTCACTACACATTAACAGAACATTGGTGTCGATGACTGCAGGTGTATTGCTTCATATGGACATTACTAACTACTAGCATTCCTGTTGTGACTGTCAGTTGGCTATAGCTATGGGGCTATATGTTGTAATTCACCAGTTAGGTGCGGCTCATTTTCTGAGTGCATTACAGGTCCTAGGCAACAATCAGCGTGCATGGATACATGGGGCCTAAACGCACAAGCCAAAGCGCATGCCCTGTTATAAATGGTGTGTAAACTATTGTACTGGAACGTTCTGCAATAACCATATTACGAATGTGTCGCCAAAAGGGTGAAATTAAGGAGCTAAATCGTTCATATATACTACATTGATGACTGACATCCTCTGCAGAGGACATTCAGTGTCTACAGTGGCTGATATGTTATCATTCCTCGAAAAATAAGTCTTAAAAGTGCTTTTTTTCCCTGTGTGTGTGTAATGCTTAAGAAAAATTAGGATCCACTGGAGTCTTTAAAACATTTTTAAGGGGGTAATTCTTGGCAAGTTCTTGATGAAAGCATCATCAAACCCAGCAAGCTGGTGGTATGTTTCTTTCCAACATGTGGTCTGTCGTAAGTCCAGTATCTTGCAGTTAACATGCGGCCATTTGTATTGCTTTGTATCGTTTGTTTGCCTGTCTTCGAAGAAGCCACCCAGTGAACGCACATGCATGTGAAGTAAACAGTATTAGCTCAACCACTTCATCTTTAGTTAGAGCGCTGCCATGCCAGGCTGAGTATTCTTGGCGTGAGATGATTCTTTGGACATTAGTGAGACTCTCTCTCTCAGGGCATCCTGTGTAACAAGATGGGGGGGTGGCCGAATGTTTCGCCGATGTGTTACAGTACATTTTGAGGGGTGTAGTGTTGCAAGTGTTGTGACGTGGTCACGAATCTATTTCAGGATATGGTGAGTGCTCACGGCGCTTGTTATTCTTCTGCGACGCTGCCTCGTCAGTCACACAGGGTGACTACGTATAGAGCCTCAAAGGCTCATCCCTTGAGGTCTAACAGCCGACACCGGTGGCCTTTAGAGAAACTGTCCTTACCTATAAAGGTGAGCTTTGTGTTTGTTTATTTTATGTTTATGTTTTCCCAGAATTGGTGGACATATTTTTGTGTGTTTATGCCTGTTTTTGTATTTTTTTATTTAAAACTACCACTGAATAAAAGCCATTCAAGTTATGGAATTATGCGTGTGCATGTTTTTTTTAACTGTATTCACGAGAGCACCCAGTATGGAGTCCTCCAGTTTCCCTTCTTTCTTGAGTTTTCCATAGAAGAGGGGTACAGCATTGCGGTGAAATATGGCATTCAGCCCTGTGCAAGCTCTTGACATGACCCAGACTTATTACCCTGCTCTGCTGCTGCTCCCAGCGCTGCTCTTGAACTTCACCACCATGACAGTGATGTTGTCGGGGCAACCGCGGTAGAAGGACTGAAGGACAATGCTCTTGGCGCCGTAGTGTGGCTCGTCCAGCCGTTCACGGACGAACCGCACGGCCTCTTCGTTGCTGAAGGCGTCCCACAGGCCGTCGGACGCGAGGATCATGAACTCTGGCTGCAGCTTGTCCAGGTCCAAGGTCACGATGTCAGGGTCGGGGATGACTACGTTGAGGTTCTTCAGAGGATAGTCGCCTAGTGAACGAGACATGGCCAAGATGCCCTGGACCCTCCAAGAGCCGTTGAAACTGATAAAACCCCCTAGAAGTTAAGATACATGTTTTGATATTATTTTATCATTCTACTATGCCACCTAGTGGACTGATAAGGTGCAAAAGTTGCTAATCACATACAGTCCAACAGAGGGCAACAGAGGACCTGAAGACTTCAGTGGTGTGAACTGGAAAGTAATGGCTACATATTCCAATTCTGTGGCAGCCCACTTACCGGCCCTCTTGATCCTTTTGCGCTCTTTAAGCTGATATGGTTTGTGATCATGTGACAGTGCAACAGCATTCCCGTCTTTGTCACACAGGACACCGCGTGAGTCCCCGACGTTGGCCACCGTAAGCTCTCTGTCTGACAGCAAGGCTACCAGACATGTTGTACCTGCATGAGACAAACAGGACAAAACGTACAGTGACCGCAGGTGAAAAGGAACACTAAGCAATGTATTAGACAAAACAGGGATTTCACATACAGTGGGGAACGAAAGATGGAGATTCAATCATCTGTTTATGTAGCCCATGCAACACATCTCCACACAGGACCTTAAACGCCCAAACAGCATCCCAATGTTCATTGTCATTTT
>JAOEHI010002332.1:0-11768 GCA_025447815.1 Percopsis transmontana
GTTTATATACTTACATATATAAACACACACACCCACACACACAAACTCAACACAGACTCTCTCTCTCTCTCTCTCTCTCTCTCTCTCTCTCTCTCTCTCTCTCTCTCTCTCTCTCTCTCTCTCTCTACTGTCAACATTGGTATGATTTGCATATCAGGTCAAGAAGTCACAGGCTCTGCTCAGTCTGGCATTTTAATTCTGGCTGGGCAGACAGCAGTGATGTGCCCTCTTTTTCTGCTAACCACCAGCTCTCTACCAGTTTGTCTGGAAGGCTAAGTGATTCAAAGCACTGTCACTATTCTCCAAAAAAGGATTCAAGCCACGTATTCCATCGGTACATTTTCTCACTGAATGTTATCTGTATAGTGAAATGTCTATCAAAATATAGTATAGCCTACAACTATAGTATAGCCTACAACGGCCCAAATTCTATAGTTTTTTTGTTTACTTGCTAATGAGTTATCATCACACTTGATCGAGTAAATCTGTATCAAAATTTGTTTAAAACACAGTACAAAAAAATACGATTTCACACCAAAAACAATAGACTATACCTGTGGTTCCCAAAGAGGGGGTTGCAAGACAAGGGGGGGTGGGGGGTTGGGGATGTGGGGGTTGCAAAATGATTTCCAGAAATATAATAAAATAAACATTTTGGAAATAGCATATTTTAGCCATAATTTTTACAAAAGATAAAAAATAGTAGTTACATTTATAATAAAACCATGCAAAAATCAGCCTTCCAATTTTCTTTTTCCCCTCATGACCCCACCTCATGAGGTGATTACAATTACTTTGACTGATGTATTCTGCTACTAGCCTATATTAAATTACTCTAAAATAGTATTAGAGTTGTTAGGGTGTTGTTGTTGTTGCTCATGTTTGGATAGGCCTATTGCGTATGCGCAGCTGCGCACAATGTTTGTATGCTTCAACCACCTCCGGGGATAGTGGGGATCACGAGTCTCTGGCACCATTATTTTAGGGGTCGAGGGCTGAAAAATTTGGGAACCCCTGGTCTAGACAGCCAGGCCAATTGGATTTCATGGTTAACACTGATGATTTTTTAAGAGTCTCAGTTCTTGCAAGATCAGTGTAGTCAGGGTTTCTTGTGGGTGGGTATGTTGTTGACAAGAAACACAAGAAACTCAACCTCATAAAATATACCCTCCACACATACCTGTATAAACCCTCCTATATTGAATATAACTCCAAGGGTGAATTATCATGTTTTTATATCTTAGACGAGAGCTACTATTTTTCATAGTTTGAGGGATTTTCCTAAATTATTCTGTTACATACAAACAGTATGTAAGTCATGAGTCAATTACCAGGTTAGAAATCTGTATGTTATGCAGAAATATCCTGCTCTGTCACTGAATGTTGCTTACAGGCTTATAGGCTACATTTATATTTCCCTATAGTGAAAAATATTAAGCTCAGTTTCACCAAGAAAGCTGTAATGCAAAAAAATATGCCATTCTCTTTGAGGAATGAAACACAGCGTTGTAAAATATCACCTCTGGCGAATCTTGAATCTCCTTTTGCCACCTGGTGAGGATTTGTTTTTTCCAAACAACTTCAGTGCATCGTTTGATCTCTATTTTTATTCTTCACATAATTAGCATTCTGATGTTAAGCTTCACATGAAATATGCCAAGTGTAGGTAATTGCCGGACAAGCACTACCAAGTGAGGGGAAATTAAACAAAAAAATGAAGTGAATGTTGTCCCCTGGGACGTTGGCTCATTTGATCAAGAGACTTTTTGCCATCCTCTTTTATTACACTAAAAGCCTAGTTCATTTCTTTCTAGTTCAGCATGCTGTGACAGTTTTTCCAGGTGTGCTGCTAATATAAACCGCAACCATCTTGCGGTCTCATTAGGAGATTCTCACTCTTCGATAGCATAACAATTATTCCCCCTTTTAATTTCTATATTTAGGGATCACTGTACTCTCCGCAAGGCTAACCTATGTGTTTACTGCAATAACCATATAGCCACCCTGCATCAGCACATGTATCTTGTTATACAAAATGTTTTTGTCGATACATTTATCAATCATGTGCTAATACAAGCTTGCAATGTATTGAGACTTCTGTAACAGTTAATAGCAATCCTCAATAGTAACAGAACAGTAGCACAAATATCTATTGACTATACTGTATGGAGTAGCTTGTTTTGTGCCTCTAATTTACCTATATACTGTATATGATGTAGGCTATAAATACATTTTCTATGTATAATGCTTCCATTACTACCATTTACTATTATTACTACATGCATGATACTAAACTTCCAGTATTCTACATTTAGGTGACACCTATGCTAGTCTCAAATGTGATGTCATCGTATTTTCAGTATGTGGGCCAATGGAGTTCCGTATACTCTATTTAGCTTTGACTATCTTCTCTGGCGATCTAAACACTGCTGTTCAACATAAAATGCCGCACTACTTTTGCAACACTTGATATTAAGCGTAGAGTTAGTTATGGCAGGCCACGGTAGACTGCCCACTACTGTCAGCTGTCTGTCAGCTGACTCACCAACACCCAGCTGACACACCTACACCAACCTCATTGTCCCGTTAAATGAAGGAGGTTCTTTTAAATAGTTCCCCCTCCATTAGGCTACTATTTTGCTTGCCAAGATCGCTTCAGAAACCCGCCACCTCCCCAGCTCCATTGTCTTTCAATTGTTGTACACGTCTTTCATTTTCACTAAAGATGAATATTAAGGGTTGTTTCCAATATTGCTTGAGCCTATTACGGATATTATGTGTATGCATATTACTGTATTTATCTTATCATTATTGCATATGTTCATACATGTTTACCATCATGTTATTGCTGCTAAAACTTCTGTCTGCTGCTGGCCTATTCGGGGGAATAAAGCTGCTGTTTCGATACATCCATACTTCCATCAGTATGATGAGTAGAAGCCCTCCGAAATAGCCATTCCGACAAAGATAAATTGTTAATAGCATACTTCTATATATCCTAATAAATTGCTTTTGTACCATAAGACAAGAGTGGTCTGACTGAAGTAATGTTTCCACAATTGTTGCACCAAGAAACAAGATTATAATGAAATGAAACCATGGCTGGCTTTTAATGGCCTTTACATGTTTCGGCCATGGGCTTGTGGGCTCCACCCAATACAGACGAGTATTTAAACTGGATGCGACAGAGAGAAGTATGCATGTAGTCATCTTTAAATCCCTCCTAAATACTTTTATTAAAATACCAAAACTTTCTATGGCACGTTACTTTTATAATGTCACGTAATGTTTATTAATCAGGAATTCCTAGCAAATACTCAAGTAGCGTCTAATGAGATATTTGGCATTCAGCTCCCAACGTATCCTAGTTAACACTCCACCATTCTATATCTCATCTGAAATAACCCAGCCATAAAATGATACCATTCAGTGGCCCATTATTCTCTAATCAACACCGAGGATCTCAGAGTCTTTAGCTCTCAACGTTAAATTCAGCTTGAATGGAGAAACGCACAATGAAAAGTAAATTGCAGGTTGCATTATACATCAGATATTCATTTTCTATTTGGTCTGAACAAAAGACCCAAACAGTTTCTGTTTTGCAGTGTGGCAAAAGTGGAGCTCTTATACAGTACATTGTATATGTACATTGTATATGTGACTATTTTTAATTGGAGCAACTTCTTATATAGGCAGTGGGTGGGGGTCATGCCAATGGTCTATGATATGCAAAATAGGCTACTCTCAATGTGTGTGTGTTGAAATATGGGAAGTATTTTGCGTGCTAGTTGGCCAGAAAACGAAGAACCCTATTTTATGTTACTGATTGAGCTGTACTGTGTATCAGCATGCTTCTATGAAATTCGGTGTCTGTCAAAACAAGAGCAGACATGACAGACTGGTTGTTCACACACTGTACGTTTGCATGTGTGACTTCACATCTATGTGAGCAGCCTCTCCTCTGTGATTTCAATCTTCTGTGGAGATACAAGGGATTTATGGCTGCTTTGGGTTGCTCAGTCAGGGAGGCGGGGGGGGATGGCTTAGTTTTCCAGGGGGTCTCACAATGGGGCTCAGCAGGGGAACAAACCCTATAAAAACCCTTTCTTCTCTAAACCTCCCTTGAGCCACTCTATACCTGCCTCCCATCAGCACACTCGCAGCAGCAATATTTCATATTGCCTGGGAACAAAGTCCAGTCCAGCCCAACTTTGATGAAAATTTGTAAAAATGTTAAATTAAATTATTACTTAACAATACACAGGCGAAGGTAGCAAGGTTCGCCCGCGTTCAGTTCTGATCGTCTAGGCCAACTAGGATTATGAAGTTCTCTTAAATAAATAAATAAATCGTCTGTTGCAGGAAAAACACGATGCTCTCGAGCTCCCCGTTTGAGATAGACTATACACAGCATCAATAAACTTGCATGAGCCTGTTTTAAGTGCTTATTGATGGAAGGAAAACATACTGAGGAAATGTCAGCCAAAACATTCAAAAGACGTGATTGCTCCGGTTCCCAGCAAGAGCTGGTTTGAATTAGCCTATAGCCTTTTGTAGACAAAATACAGTAAACTAGCGACCTTCGGATTTATGAGCACTGCGCTTCCTCGTTTAACAAGGCCAACAAAGAATTAATACGAGCTTACCGCTGTAACGGTGCAACCCCTCCCCCCCAAAAAAAGCAAACCTAAGAACAACACCATGTTTTAACCCTGCGGATATTGTCATTCCACAGAGCCTGGTCTTTTTAATGTGGAGAAAACTGGCGGGTTCATTTTGCAGGTCAAAGTTGTCTGGGTTCGATCACGTAGCACTGGGACAGGGCCGGGGTCTTACGCGCCCAAAACGTTTACATCTACAGCGCGGCTGATGAGCCCTGACAGAGTGCGGTTGTTCCTGAGGGGCACACCCGCATTGTTGCTCATGCAGATGTGGAGAGAGCTAAATGCAACCATATGGCCCCAGAAGAACCACACACATGGCACGCCTTGCACGCATGTGCGTGGCGTGGAACAGCACTGACACATTCATTTCACCTTAAAACGCCCACACATACTGGGTCGCACGGGGACTGTGAAAAGGCCATTTTGCTGTGCTCGCGCCCACCTCGTCCTCTGGGAACAGGAAGTATGAAAGCGCTCTGCGGTTCTCAAGTCAGCTTGTTCCTCTCATATGTAAATCACACACCTACAGTATATACTGTATATGTCGCCGCCAAGCAGGAGAATCATGCAGAGGGAGGAAGTGAGCAAATGAGCCAGAGAAGGCGGGAATAGGATTTCGGAGCACATGGGAATGTGGTGGCAGACATGCTGCAGAAGAAGGTTCAGCAGAATGTTCAACCTTGGAATCACATTTACGCTACGTTCAACTCCATTATCCATTTGTATGCATCAGAATATGTCACCTATAATAGTTTGCGTGTTGAATGCTAAGGGGTACTGTACATACTTACATTTACATACTAACCTCAGAATTCAAAGAATGACTTTTAAGGTGACGGACAAAACAACCGACTAAACATGTGTGACACATTTTTGAATATAGTGCAAAATGAAAATGATCTCTATAACCGTGATCTATATAACTGTGTCAGTAGCACAAACAACATACCAAATACATTTACTGCCCATGTACCTTTAAGTAAAAACATACCGACGCATATCTTCAAAGCTTTTATATTGAATTATTAAATGTAAAATGGGATTGAACATCCCCTAATGGTGGTGTGTCTGATGGCATTGTGTGTTGTCTTCGCTGTATTGTTTAAAAACTTTATTTAAACTCGGAAACGGATGATTGTTGACTTAAATATGCATTTATTTAGGAATAACGCCAGTGGCTGGTGGCTTCCTGGGTAGAGCCCCTGACTATAGACAGGGGTCAATCGTTCAAGCCAAACCCCCCAACTGCTCCCCTGTACATAAATATATTTCATGAAAAAAGTCTGTTTCAGTCTAAAATGTAAAAGTAAATGTGTATTCATCACATAGTAACGACACCACGATAATATTGAAAGCTCTGCTAATTTTTCTCACTGTGATTGTAGAATAGGATAGGAAAGTTTTATACTGCTCCCTCCCTAATCCTGGGTATGTTTTTGTCTAATGTCTGAAAAGAAACCCACAGCATGTGGCCTCTGGAGAGTACAACAAGTACAACAATGAGATGTGATTACAGTGAAGTGTAGGTAACAAGATAGGGAAGCCTTGTCAACTGAGGAGGCCAAGTACAAGTTGAGACATAATAACAGGACTCAGGACAGCAAAATGTTCTTCTTGTATAGACCTTGTATGTGCCAAGCTGGCAAAATTACATTAGGAAACACAACGCACCTATCCTTATTTTAGTCAGCATTATCTTATACCACGATTAAAAAAAATGGGTGAAGGAAGCAGAAAAGAAGAGTGCAATATTCATTCAATATTCAAACAGCAAAGTAGGAGATTTTAGAGGCCAGACTGCAAAAAGGACAGTGCAACAGTGACTCCTGGTCCAAAAGGAACATTGTGACATTAGCTAAAAGACGCTATGCTATTCACTGTACATACGTGTGCAGTTCATTTGTTAGACATTATTTAACATTAATTAATAAAATACAATAGGCCTACAATTTTAGTGCCATGAAAATTGTTTCCATGTATGTTCTATCTCACTTCATACTGCATTCTCCCAGGCAGTTGCTGTACTGTATAATTTTTTCTGTATATGTGTGTATGTAATCTTTTGCCATACGGGGGTAGAGTTGAGCAAAAACAGGTTCCTGTAAACACATACACATTTTGGTTCATACACACTGTGCTTGGTCTAATCATATGCCTCGGACATAATGGTGGTGGCAGCTTTTTTGTCTAAATATAGTTCCTTTCAACTGAGAAATGTCATGGCAAGGCAAAACGCTAATTATGCACAGCTATAATGCATGTATCCACTACATCTTAAGTACCCCGGTTAAATTGGAAGGTTTCAAAATACTTTAAATCAATTAAATTCCGTAATGATAAGTCTACTATAGTACTGTACATTTTACACACTCTTTGACTTCCCCCTCAAATAAAGGCTAAACATGTTATAGATCATTTAACAAAGTAATCCATGAAGTAGTTAGAGTTTGAGCGTTCATTCGAATGTGTAAAAAATCTAGAGTGAATCGTTTTCAGGTGTTTAAATTCCTTTACAGCTGTAATTTTGGTTTTAGGGGTCAAGAAACGGTCAAAATGACGAGCACTGTTTTACAAATCCCATGAAATGGTGACCATGATCTTCTCAGAAGTTGTGTTTCTTAATTAAACCAATTAAGACAAAGATCCCAGAATGGTTTCCAGGCTGTAGCTCTGGCAGGAGGGAGGGCAACAATGGGTTGCACATGCTCATGTTTCGGTGAAAGCATACAGAGTGACACAGTGGTGTGATAACCATCATAGTGGAGCCTTGGGAATTTTGCACTGCAATGATTTGTCTTCCTTTGACACAGGAAAGGCTCATTATGGACATAAATACACACCACTGGCTTCAAATAGGTTAATTAAGACTGTATCATGGCAACAGACAATGGCTAGAAAGCAGTCTAATTAAAATGCTTGTAGTCTTCCATTTACAGCCTAATCAGGTCCTCTGTTGAATCTTGGACCTTTAAAGTTTCAGCCTCCCGTTGATAAAATTGTATTGGGAATGTCATATTCTGAGCCATGGTACACATTTCTGACTAACTCCCCTAAAATCATTGTATTATGCATACATTAAATGAACCTCATCTAACCTTATGCATAATGTAAAAACCAAGGTTTCTGCTTGCTCAGCTTGCTCTTCTCCGGTGGACACAAACAAAAGCCTATGGGTGGGAGGAAATCTCCACTACTATCAATAATAAATATAAAAGCTATATGCCCAACAATACACAAACCAATGATTAAGAGCTTTGGATACACCTTTCAATTGACTAGACTTGCTTTGATGAATTCATAGACCCTTTTTATTTTATATTTTCATTTACTAAACTGCAGTCTTGAGTTTTCTTTTAATAAAAATATTTAATTGAACACATCAGTCTTTGATCTAAGTGATGTCTACCATTGGAAATGGTAATTTTAGAGACTGAGGTAAATTGAGAATACATACTATCATAACAGGCATTAAACAGCTTAATACATGCAATAGAATGTTTTTCAGTATCAACAAAAGGAAAACATCCTTTTCAACCCCAAAATCAGTGCGTCAACTGTTTAAATTGTAAAGCAATATGCTGTCTGTTATCATGCATTTTACTTTTATTGTATTTTAATTCATTGTGCTTGGTACAGTAATAGTGTGTGTGATGTTTGGACCGGGCAGGTTCATGGACTTGGATATTCATGGATATTTTATCGAAAAGAGACCACTTTCTCTGAGGCGATCATCTCCTACATGTTTCCCTATGGAGAACTGTAGGACTCTTTGTTCCCTGGATCCCCAAACACTTTGTACTGATTGTGGAAAACACAAGTTTTCAGTGGGAGAGATAAACCACAGACAGCTGTAAAGACTGTGATTGGGAGGATTACTCACTACTTGATATTAATATTGTTTACAATGTCAGTGAGCAAAAAAGTGTTTAAGGAAGGTGTGAGCAGAATTGAAAATTGAGCCGTACCCATTTTGCTTTCCATGTCGATATCCGTAAGCAGAATGACACAATCCTTTCCAAAACTGTCAACCTTTAACAGCATCTTCAGTATTTTCTACACAATGTTACTGTTATATGAAGCACAACACTCTCTGAATCCTTAGAGACATTGGTGATCTCCATTCCAACTCTCCTGGTGGGGAAAATACTTCTGGCATGCCACAAATCAGATATGTTGAATAGTATCATCAGTCTCCGCTATTGTATGGCCATCTGTTCGCTAAGCTAAAGAAACAGGTTTCTCTCTGCTCAGGGGGTAAATGCCATTTAGCATCAGTTATGATCAAAGAGCATGAGGTTGATAGTGAGCCTCCTGGGTGACCATGTGCTGGTAATTACATTGAAACTATGGCCCAGTGGCTCTCAGCCTAGACAACGGCCGTAGGACAATAGCACTATGGAGATCACAAGACAGGCATTTTCGGCAGTTACTGTTGGCAGGTTTCACGCCGTGTTGGCCAAGGGTTCTGTGCCAAGTGATTGAGAAAGGAGTACAAAATCCCAATACTTTTTTGGCTTTGGCTTTTTTGGCTATACGTCTACCAAATGGTCACACTCAAAAGTCTTTTTACCACATTTTATAAACGTGGAACTGTGTTAAAATGTACTTAAGGTGCAAACAATTGAGACAAACCTGTAAAAATTCATTACCATTTAATATAAACCCTAAATGGACCCCTATGGACAATTACATTTTTAACTTACCTTAATCATTCGGATGTGACAGTGCCCAGTCAATGGTCATGGAAAACCACAGACAAATTAATGTCAAGCTCATCACCTGTGTTAAATTATAGTCCCTGCCTTACAGTGAATGTATGTTGGGGGTGGGAAGGATTTATCAGAGAAAAGCAATTAACCCCACATTACCATGCATAAACAGCCCCGAATCCCCCAAATTAATCATACTAATCAGATTCTCTTCTTTTGTAAATGTGGGGCTTTTGTTTTATTTACTGTGCCCTTAACCTCAGCAATTAATTTTACGATGAATTTCTCATTGTGAAATTCCCTCTGACATGCCCTATTTCACTTGCAAATAATTGTCTGGACTCTTCCATGGCTACTCATCGGTGAAACGTTGTTCTTTATTCCTAACCCAGCTTTTTTTTATGCCCTGCATTCTGACTTGGGGTCGGTGCCTGTGATTTGCTTTAAGGCATGTGCCTAACTTGAATCCACTGTGCAGACTTTGGGTTTCATCATGGCACCAACATTCTGTCTGTGCATACTGTAAGAAAAAAAAAAGTCCATGTTCAAGTCATTATTCGACAAAACGCCTCAACCTAAATGAGAGCAAGTCATAGATGTAGGGACAAATGGGTAAAAAGGGGTGCAGAGGGAGATGAGAACGTAGAGGAAAGTCATAGCTTGCACCATTTTAATTGCCTGTGAAAATGTCATATACATTGCTGTGAATGGGGTTTTTTGTTATTCCGAGGGCAGAACATTACCTGGGGGCAGGATATGTCCTGCCTGTCGCCATGTTGGATTTGTTATAATAATGGGGCCTGTTCGGAATGAGAAACAGAAATGAAGGCAGCTGACACATGGGTCAAACACAAAATGTCTTTTAAATGACGGATGAACAGCTAATGTTCTCGGCTAAAGGGGAGCATCTGGATAGAAATGAGAAACATGGCATAATGTGTTATAAAATGTGAAAAAGTGAATAGTTTTATTAAACCTTTTAAAACAGGGGACAAATGCATGGATACATCCACTGCAAGAGTCCCAGGCTACTTGTAATCAGTAAGTACATGTCTGACCAAGATTTGGTGCCATTCGGATGAGGGCCAAAATGTGGGAGGTCTAATTGGTTTCCATGGGAACATTTTTTAAATAGATGAGTTTTTTTCACCTGAAAAGTATACTATCAGAGGGTTTGTTTTTTGACCACAGAGTTTCTGGTTGTCATTCCACATCTCCAATGCAGCTTGTGTATTAACCATTTTGTCCCATTCATAAAGGAACTGTTTTGCAGCTCTCTGTAGTTCCCCTGACAAAGGGGAGAAATACACGGACACAGTAGTTATGTTGTGCAGTGCAGCTGTCTCCCCTGGCAACGCACGTGACTCCACTGGCCAGCGAATCTGTCCCAAGGTGTTTCCATGCACCAAACAACTGGTAGCCTAGCTGTTAGTCAACTACAGAAAAAAATGACTATGGAAAATAAATAATAATAAATCTGGTTATAATTTGATCATAAGTGATCAGATTATCTCCCGTTTTGATGTTTTTCCCTTTTTGTAGGCTACATCTCTGAGGACCAAAACAACTAAGGTTCTCATCTTGTAATAAGGTACAGTAATGCATTTCCAAAAAGTGTCTCTTCTTCCCACTGTTGAATGAATTCGCCGGTGTCTCAAGCCTGAAGCACCATTTAGCAAATCCTCTTTTGATACTAAGTAGCTCCTTAATGCATTGGCCTTTCTTGGTGCAGCCATTTTCAATTAATTCCTTTGCATTATGCATGATTACATTAAACAATTCAATAAATTGATATGGAGTCTCTGGCTAAGGGAGGACTCCGTTAATGGATATAAAATGGAGTTATATCATTCTGGAATTAATTCATTATTTCACTTGGGTGTTCATAAAAGTAATATGGTAGGTTCCGGTGACATTTATATTAATGCAGCGACTGCTTCAATGTGTTCCATACTATTAATAAACATTCAATTGAAGAACTGATATTGGTCTGTCCAGGAGTGATTGACACAGAAAACATACATGTTTGGAACTGTGAAAAGTGCAGTAAAGATTAATTTAAGGTGGGAGCTGGGCAGGACATTAAACAAATATCTTTTGCTCAGGCCAAATCGATTATTAACATTTAACTACACACCAACTACAGTTTGGTATCTAACATCCAACGGAAATAGACACAGTACAGCATATACTGTAGACAAGTAATGCCATCAATGTCTTTGATTCGAACAGGCTGCTCATGGGATTTTGTGGTATTCTGTCACGACCCTGCCTGTTTCCCTGGTCTTGTCTCTTGTTTTCCCCTAAGTCGGTTCCCCTGTTCCCCTGGTGTGTCTGCCTGTTTCCCTGTGTTCTCCCTGGCCCCGCCCTGTTTCCTTATTTGGTCCTTCCCCTC
>JAOEHI010002333.1:0-11203 GCA_025447815.1 Percopsis transmontana
TCTCTCTCTCTCTCTCTCTCTCTCTCTCTCTCTCTCTCTCTCTCTCTCTCTCTCTCTCTCTCTCTCTCTCTCACACGGCAGCCCCTCTGGTTGAGCGACTCAGTGAGAACCCAGTGGACCGCTGCAGACACAGACACAAATGAAGAAAGGAGATCCGGCAGTGACAGAATCAGATGGCGAAAAGGAAGGAGGAAAGGAAGGAAGGCAGGAAGGAAGGCAGGCAGGCAGGCAGGAAGGAAGGCAGGAAGGAAGGCAGGACGGAGGAAGGAGGAAGGGACAGCACTCAGCTGCACTGGTATAAATATGACGCAGAGGCAGCAAGCCAGACCGACAGAGCTACTTCTCCTCTCCTCACTCCTCTCCAGCCCCATCCCTCTGTACCCACGAAGAGAGGGAGACAGAGGGAGACACAGGGAACTGTATCCATGGCAACGCCCGAGCAGCAGTAGTTAGCCGTTAGAGAGCATGATGGGGCACGCAAGCAATGCTCCTCTTTCATACCGCCATCTCCCACATTTCATGTTTACAGCCTCTTACTGTATAGCTGAGAGAGTATATCAGGGTATAGCAGGCTAATATGACGTAACAGGTGACACAATGGCCAGCCACTTCACTGAGTCATATTGCCTCTAAACATGTGGAGTTCTTTGCCTCTAAACATGTAGAGTTATTTTACAGTGCATAAATCCCTGTCATGAGGCAAGTGCAAAAAATTACCATATTCTTTATATACAACCATGTGAGGTTATGCAAATGTATTACTTAAACTAAAGAGATTAATCAATTAATATTGCGGGCCACTGGATCTAAGACAGTGGTCTTCAAACCATGACCCCATAAAGGCAAGCAGTTCAATGCTTGTTTTTATGGGGTTGGCATCGCAAGCAATTAACTTTATTTCAATTTAATTTATTTGTTCTTGGCTAACACGTAAATTAATAAACACTGTTATTCAATATACTCCAGCCCATTGAACCCATATCAATTGATTTGCGTATTTATTTAACTAAGAATATATACACACATTAATTAAACATTCCAAGAAAAGACAAAATATCCATACCTCTGTATCGCCTGATTCAAGATTGTATATTGCCATCTGCTGGAAAATTCTTGTAATAACAAGTTCTGATAAAGCTTCACATACGGTATTTGCTCAATTCTGAAATTGAAGTGATGGAACCTTTGAAGAAACCTTGTCTACCACATGAATATTGTACATTAAGAAGTTCATATTGTACAACTCAGCCCATGGATAGATGATGAATTAAGGAGGTTCCCTGGCTATCCACACAATATATTTCTCTGTTTTCGAAATCAAAAGGCAGTGCAATAATTTTATGCTGATTTACTAACCCGTGTCACGACTTCGTCTACTCAGCAAAGTTGCTGCGCTGATGATTCTCCGCAGCAAATTGACAAGATCGTCTTGACCACGGTCTTGACTGCAACAAGACGGAGCCGGTCCGCTGCTGACCCCCTGCGTCATTTCTATTAATTTTGCCGGGAATGTAAGACCACGTGTCTTCCACCCGGCTTGTTCCTCCAATGCGCGGTTCATAGTTGCAGACCTATTCTACTCTACTTACCCACTAGTCAGGGCAGGGATCGTGAGGACTAAGATGGCGGCGCGGTGGGGAGCAGGCGAGGAGAACTTAACTGCCTGCAGTTTGGACCTTTTCGCCACAAACGCACTAGACGAGGTAATGAAACACTTTTATATACATTTCCTCGCAGTGTACTTGTTCGGTTAAAGGTTTGCGACCAGCATGGGCTGCATGTTGTGTACAGGCTGCATGCTACCCATGGAAAAGTGACACGTGGATACAACCACGGTGTAATTAGCAAACTTGAGTCCACGTTTAGTGGTGATTACTTATAACTCCCGTGTATTTTGTTGTGAAACGTATTAAGTATTAATGCTGAATGGATGTTTATTTACTATGGTCAAATACACATTTAGTTTATCCTCATCCTAGAGTGCTTCTAGTAGTGAATGCCGGTTAATAACACAGTGGCTTGCTAGCAATCATGGCAACACTATCTTCAGTATCAGCTTTTGACAGTGACTTTTGTTACTCATTGACATATAATGTATACACAATTTAATGTTGATTCACATGGTTGACATGCAATTCTAATCAATTAGGTCTTCCACCGAATGGAACAGTGTGTGGTGCTTGCTAAGGCTGATTCATTTACACGTGGTAGCGTAGGCACATGAAATCAGCCCTAAGTAAGATTTATGGCTGTGTGCCAATGTGAGTGTTTTTACCCTGGTGGATTTGTTTACAGTTGTTTCTTGTTAGTGGGGAGATGCAGTGGTGAGACTTTGTAAGCTATTATCCCTTTTAAGTCTGGAGCGACTAGCCTCTATGCTAAGTCGTATGCTGCAGCAAGTCAATATGACATCCACGTTGATGAATCGATTATTGCCTCTGACACATTAAAACCAAACCTAAGATTAAAATTCACGTGTATCAATGTGATGCGATCATTGCTATCTAGCGTTACATATTTCATTACATATTTCATTCCCTGTGTCCCACGTGTGGTTAGATTGTCACCTAAGAATGGCTTCACATTCTGAACCAACGCAACACTCACTATGGGTTATGATATATATCAAGCATTGTTTAATGTTCAGATTTGATAAAGGCTAACCATAAATGGTGACATTTTAGCAATTTTTATTTTCCTAAGGGAGATAGAACGCGGAAGCCTAGCACAGTTTGTTTGTAATGGAACACGTGAGCTCTACGGGGTGAGGCATGGAACAAATATGTCTGCGCCCTTTATTCAAGCATCATGTAGGGATATAGAAACACGTGGGTTGCTCTCTGGACTTGACAGTTTTGTTTTATAGTCAACACGCTATCAATCCTCTTTACCTACATACCATTATATTAAAATTTGATTTTATATTACTTAAAATTATTATCGCATATTAATTAAAATTACTCTTAATATGCCATATTGGCACAACCCCCAACAGACGGGTTTGGTTAAACTTATAGCTTATAGGGCTCTGTATTATAAGTATTGTGTAAGCTGTATAAATTATGGTATAAACCCACAATTCCTAGACTAAACCTGTTGGGTGATAGTAGAAAGCATAATCAAATGGACTCTATAAGAATCGGTAAGCAGCTAGTGTTGTGGAGTCTATTATACACCATCCACTACTGTGTATATAATAACAGTTAACTTGTTTAGACTTAAAAAAAAATCCTCCCCTTTCAGGCTCCTGAAAGAGTGATCTTATTTTGCCATCTTGGAATAACTTTGCAAATACTTGTTTTGAAATGGCGAAATTTAGAAGTAGGCTAATTCTAAACTCGCCTGCCAAATTAATAGCGCAAGTTTACGCCCTGGCTACTGGAGACCACTGTTTGTCTAGTTGTACAATATTAACCTGGTAGAAACCGTGGAGCTTGTGTACTGTTTTAATATTTGTAATGGCTCAGAAATTCTACAGCATGCCTACTTAATCTTTTGGTTAAATTATTTCTATATATGGCCTTTTTTTTTTTTTTTTAATATATAGAATTTAGTAGACCTTATCTTTATAAATAAATAAATAAAATAGGCTTATATATTTTAATTATGTTTCTGTACTTATGTCCTCAATTGATGTCTGTTTTAATTACATTTTCCTCCTGCCCTAGACTGTTGGTCTGAACTCAGAAGATAATCTGGAGGCACTTCAAGGCTGCATAGACCCTTCCATCCTTTCCATCTTTGAGGATACTCCGACCGGAGAGGCAAGAAATATATATATATATTTTTTTTTTAACCTAGTTTTCAATTTATGTTGGGATCTATCAGTAGGCTAGCTGTCTAAATTGCACAAGTGTTGATGCATCCAGTGAGTTGCATGCATTGTTAAACTTTATTTTTCTTTTCTTCAGGCAAAAGGACTAGATTTGGAAAGTGAGGCAACGCTGCTAACGGCACTGACTGAGATTCTCGACAATGTAGATGATGAAAACCTGTCTCCATTTGACACTCTCCCTGACTCAGACCTACTGTCAGGTCAGAAGGGCAGGGAGCACTCTCCGGTTAGTGTCCAGCTGTTACACACCCGCAGCTTCTTAGTGTAATTTTCTTTTTTTGAATTTCTTTAAAATATGTAACAATACAACTGATAATTTTGCGTTCCACTGTCTTCTGTGTGCATCCGTTGCAAGGGACTATATAGATATACGCAATATGCTGTAAAATCCACACTGAGAAGATCATTAACCTCAATAGAGGTCATAATAGATTCCTCAATGTACACTGGAATCTAACAGAATGCTTTTTTGTGGTGACAAAGTACCATTAGCTAATGTGTTGATTGTGTATAGCAGTACTTAAAACGGTGGTATTAAACTTAACCGGACATTTTCTTGTCTCTGTAGCTTCGAAGGCTGCTATGTCTGTCCCGCTCTCCTCCGGAGAAAGACACTACCTGCAACACCAGATCATTCTCAAATGGAAAGGTAGCTGTTACTGCTCACATGTAAATACAATCTGCAACCCTAAGACTGATTTCGAAACGTTTACTGGATATGTTTTCACTCATGTACTCTAGAGCCTCCCAAGGATACAGGCCGGCTCTGTCCAGAGGAGTGATGGTGAGGAGGAAGAAGACGGCTCCCTCACCCTGAGCCCAGTGAGGCAGCTTTCATTGCTAGACAAAGATTTTCAGGACTGGGGAGGCTTGACTCTCCCACTTCCCTTTGCCTTTGAGGATGAGGTTGCTGATGAAGACAGTATCTCTATTAGCTTAGGAGACTTGGTCAAGCAAATGCACCCCTACTGTGTGGCTGTATGTGTGGAGGATGCTGAGTCAGAGCAGATGTTGCCTGAAGGAGGCATCTTTCTTGAGGTGGTGGATCAGGGGGAAGATGGAGAAGCTATCCTTGCCATCCCAGACCTGGACTTGCCCCTCTCTCTACCACTAATGCAAGATACTACAGGAAATGAACAGAAGGTTCCAGATGAATCGCAAGAAGCGGCTGGCAGTTCAGAGGATATCATTGTTGATGATGAGGAAGATATAATAGTCAGTGATTCTCCAGTGAAAGCTGCATGCACTTTGACTCCGGTGTTGAGTTCACACTTGAAAGGTGAGAAGGTCAGTAAGAGACCCAATGGTTCCAAGACTCGAGAAACGAGGCAAAAAAGCCCCCCTTGTAGAACAAAGAAAGGTAGGGAAGTTTACCAGTCTCCACCTGTGGAAAGAAGGGTTCTTCGGAGTACCTCCACAAGGAAGGCATTCCAGGAGTTGCCCCCAAATTCTAAAGCTGTCAAACAAAAGAAAAAAAAAGCTGCATTAGTGTCCCCCACCTCTACCCTGGTTCCTTCTTCTCCAAAGCATAAGAAGTTGATTGCGTGTAAACCTAAAGCACACCCGGAAGTGACCACCCTAACACTACCATCTCAAAAAAAAGGAACAGCTCAGACAACCTCCAACACAGACCCTTTGCCAGGAAATTCCAGTGCTGCAAGGAGTCAGCTTAACTGTGTACCTGTGGCAGTAAATTCCCTACAGCATAATGAAACACCCAAACAGTTATCTCCAACTCCTGAAAAGCAGGAGGTCTTATCAACAGCTGCCTCTGTAGTCCCTCCGCAGGTAGCCCTCCTGTCTTCAGATAGATGCTTGGCTGGTGGTACACCCAAGACCGCAGAACCCCTTGATGTAGCCCTCCCTCCTGTTGTTCCAGAGACTACTGAGGTGGCCCCTCCAGAACCTAAACCTAAAGCTCTTAGTCTGGCAGAATACCGGCGCCTCCGTCAGCAGAAGAAACCAACACCAGTTGTGAAGCCAGTTCAGCAAAGCACCAAGTGGCCCAGTCTCCCCGAGCTGCCTAAAGAGCTTCCTCCCATCCCCTGTTTACCAGACCCTAGCCCCAGGGACACCAGACGCCCCAACTCCATGTCAGGAAAGGAGTTGATGGAGGTCAAAACAGCTTGGCAACCTATGGGGCCTGGGGCACCACCTACCCCAGAGGCATTGTTGGTTCCACCAGCTTACATGGTTGCCACCTCACACAGAGTTGGCAATGCCAGTACACTTCCCAAAACACAACATACATCTGTGCCTCAACCAGATGCTGCTTCTATGCCTTCTCAACCCCAGCCTTCCTCTGCTGCTCCCAGCCCTGTGATGAATATACAGCCATCTCTAAATGGAAACCATCTCCCTGCTAAGCCTTGTGTAAGCTCTGGGTCTGTCTCTCAGTTGACGATTCCATCTGAGAAGGAGCGTTCCACTGCACCCTCAAGAGAAAAGTCTGGAGTTCTGGAAAGGCCCCACTATCACCCTATTACCCCCACATGTGTGGTTGCTAATGAAGTCCCCTCTAAAACCACTACAGAGACCCAAAAACTCACCACTGCAATTGTGTCTGCCCAGATACCCAGCAGTGTACCCCAGAAAACCACTGCTATTGCCCAGAATGTGCCTCAGTCTGTTGCTGCTACCTCAGTAAATGACCCCACATCTGCTGGTATGCCCTCCAAAATTGCAGTGCTTGGTGAACAACTCAGTTTTCCCCGGACTGCCTGTAGCTCTAAACCCTCCCAGAACAAGATGCCTGCCGCTGTTTTGCATGGAGCTCAAGGGAAACTTGCCAAAGCACCAGAGGCCCCATGGGCTAAGAGTCAAACGCAGGCAATTATTGAGGCCTTCACCAGAGAGATTGGTGAGCAGTGTTTCTCCTTAGACCAAACCTATGATTTCTTTCAATGCGTATACACGTCCATCATCATGACATCGTGAATTTTCTCAGGTATTGAAGCTGCCGATATGACCAGCCTGCTTGAACAATTTGAAGAAAATCAGGGTGAGTAACAAGAGAGACTCGAGTAAAAAATTAAGACAAACTGATAAAGTTAAAAATACTAATCTGTAAAAGTCCTTATTTGGGAGGGGAAAACGATCAAACATTCTGTTTATGTGAGAGCCCAAATGCTCATGCCTTTTTGCTACTGTGGCGATGGTTGCCCACATGCCAACTCCTTAGTCGGTCGCATAGTTTAGGACCAGGCTAAAAGTGGTCAGAGTATCACTTTGCCCTGGTTTCATAATGATTGGAAGTGCTGTATTGCATTACACGGCTATCTCTGGAAAGTAGTGTTAGGATCCTGGGACGATTGGTTTAGCAAGTGGCCGTCTGGACGAACTCATTACTTCCGATGTTAGTGCCTGAATGTTGTATTCAAATTGAATGCTGTTAGTTGTAACAGTGTAGGCAATAGAGTACATAGTGCACTGAAGCTGACTTGGGACAAAGATAATCATTTGGCTCCTCATGTGAACTTCATGTTATAAAATCCTTAATTTTATAGGCCATTTATTTAAGGGTCACAGAATATAGAAAGTTATCAATTGCTTTGCATCTGACAATGCAAAAGTAGTAGTCCTCGTTTTTGATTAAAAACCTTCCTTTTTTTTAAGAGAGAGGTGCCACGGGGTCAGAGCAGCTGCTATGTGCTGCTGTCGGCTCAACGGCGGGCATTTTGCCCTGTCTGCAAATCCATTTTAACACTGTCTCTGCTGTCATTGTGTGGGCAGATGTATAGGCCCCAATCAGAACGAGAATCTATTTGACACATTTGTCATTTCAGCGGACTGTTGTATCACTCCTGTGGCCGTTCCGTGTCATGCTGTGGTGATTACACAGCTGCACATTTAAAGAAATACTTCTAATACTATTTAGCATGCCTTGGCTTCTACAATTATCATACACAGCATTGTTGTACTACTTTTTACTTAATATAATGAAGCATAATGATTATGATTTCAGCCTTAAGAGTCCATTGTAGTTTAGGCCTGTAATGTGGGCTGTAATCCTGGAGTTATACATTTCCTTTACTGTGTCGTGTCTTTCCTTGGCCTTGACCATTCTCTTCCCCGTCCTCAGCCAAAGAAGAGCATTGTGTGCTGGAGGTCTCTGGTAGAGCAGCTGCTGTAGGAAACTCTAGGTGAGTTACCCTACAGCCCACACGCTGCTCAGTGTGTAAATGAGTATGTTGGAACAGCAGTTAGTCTGTTTTAATTGTGAGTGAGGGTGGCCCATATCCACCTTTTTGCCAAGACCTGCCGCAAAACTGAGACCGTCTGTCCTGCTGATGGGTCCCATCACTACAGTGTCTAGACTCTCTAGATAGGTTCTCCTTCCAAGAGAAGCTGGGGTGTGGGCCACACTTTTGTGATATGTACTGACAGAGCTTTGCACGTTTCCATTAAGTGTTGCGCTGCCTCTGGAGAAAACTACTGTGGAGCGTGTGAGGGCTAATGACATCTGCTGTACTGCAGGTACTGTTCTCTTATACACCTATTTAATCTAGTAGTAATGTGTAAACTTAGTAAATCATAATCTTATTTGAGATTTTGATATTAGTTGTATTGTCCAATTCTTTTCCAGTTTTGGTAGACTATACAACATTACTTAGTCTAATATTGATATGAAACCAGTTGCTTTAGATGGGTTAACTGCCAACTGACATTCATTACAATGTACTATAATATCTTTCTTTAGCACTGACCCCTCCAGCAACTCCTCCTCACCAGCTATGGAGGCCTCTTGCTCCAATGGCACTCCTTGGAAAAAGCAAAACCCTGGAAGATTCCAAGCCAGCCCTCTCCAAGGTCATCCAGATAGAAGCCAGGCCTCTGCCCTCTGGCCGCTGCCGCAGTAAACCCACTGCTGCTGCAGCAATGGTGTCCCCTCAAATGGTACTTATGGACCACGACTACTGCCTGACCAACCCGGAGGTTTCTGCTGGTGAGCCAGGCAAACGCTGGAATGTCAAACAGCAGCCTTCCATCACCATTAAAACTGTAAAACGTCTTGAAGCAACCACTACTCGGCCCCGTCAAAGTGACCCAGTGTCTACAACCCAGACTCCAAATGCCGCTGCACTTCCTAAAATGCAGGCATCGCTGCTGAATGACCGGGCTGTAGGCAGCTCTGTTCTGGAGACTCCCGACGCTTCCCCCACTCGGCCAGAGAATGACGCTCCTACTCAGGGGAATAGCCCCAGGCGCCACCCCTCTGCGCGGTCCTACCGTCGGCATACCCCATCTCGCTCCCCCAGCCCTACATCTGGCCCCAAAGACGGGAAGAGAGGCCGCTCCAGGAAGAGAGGAGCTTATCGTTCCCCCAGCCCTACATCCTGTGGCTCACAGTCCTCCTCTGAATCTAGATCTCGCTCTCCACCCAAGAAAAAGTAAGACCCTTACAGACACGCATGCACATACACCCTTTCACACTAAGGTTCTCCGATCGTACTCACTGACTTCTTCCTCTAGGTATTGCCGTAGTCGCTCTGGTAGTAGCTCTGCTTCTTCATCTCCCTCTTCCTCTCGCTCCGTCTCCCGCTCCCCTCAGAGGAGAAGGAGGTACTCCTACTCCTCCTCTCGTTCTGGCTCTTGGAGTCGATCACGGTCCTGTTCCCCTCAAAGATGCAACCAGTGGAGGAGAGAGAGGATTTACAGGTATAGTGTGCCTGTTTGTTTAGCTTGAATACGTTTTTTACCGGCATGTCTTAAAAAAAAAAAAGAGAATCTTGAGCGCTGATTTATTTATTTTTCCCCCTCGGTCTTTTACAGCCCTTCTTACAGGCCAGGCTACAGGAACAGTTCAAGGGAAACTCCTGATGAAGCGAAGAGGCGTAAAGAGAAAGCCATTGTAAGATGATTTCTGCTTTGTTCCTCTTGGCTCATACACAACGTTACACGACACATTGGTTTCCCAATACGTTTTATTTTTTTATTTTAGGAGGAGCGCAGGGTTGTGTATGTTGGTCGAATTCGGGGCACGATGACCCGGCGAGAACTAAGAGAGCGCTTCTCATTTTATGGAGAGATAGAGGACTGCACCTTGCACTTTAGAGATCATGGGTGAGTACATAAATTGTTTGTACATTGATGGTGTGTTGGTTAAGTAGCCTTGGAGCTATTGGTCTAATGACGGGTGATGATTACTTCCAGTAATTACTTGATTACGTGGCACTGTCTTTGAACCTTGGTGGCCCGCTCCATGACTGCCTAGGCCAAGCTACAAGTGCTAAAGCAACTTCAGGCTTGTTTATAACTGGGGCCCCCTGGCAATACTTCCCAGGTTGCTCTTTTAAAAGCAAGTCACATCCGCTCGTGTGAAAGTCTGCCATGATCCTCTGCTAGGCACAGTCTGAGGAAACGCAAATAAATGATGTTTGTTGCAGGGACAACTATGGCTTTGTGACATATTATGACACAAAGGATGCCTTTACGGCCATTGAGAATGGGAGCAAACTACGCAAGCCCGATGAACTACCATTTGATCTCTGTTTTGGTGGAAGGAGACAGTTCTGCCAGAGCAGCTATTCTGACCTGGGTAGGCAATATTATTGTATAATTGGGCTAGTCTACATAAGACATTGGTTGTAAGTCTGGTTCAAGGTGTTTCACTAAAGCCAAAAAAAAAATGGCCTGAAGTTGAACTTTGAAATAAAACAAGAACTCTGGTCCAAATGCTTGACAATTAAAATATTTTCCTTTATGATTTGCTTTGATGTGTACTTTATTTCTCAATCTTTCCTCAGACTGTAATCGAGAATATGGTTCTGCAGCTGCGAAGGACAAGTTTCATGCACTAGACTTTGACACTTTACTGAAGCAGGCCCAGAAAAATCAGAAGAGGTAACATGAGGCTTGCCATAGGAGGCAACATACACTTACCTCAGAGCTGTTGGTTGGCTCCATGTCTCCCAACGCTGCCTTGAAAATTCTGTGTTTTGTTGTGTTTTTGTTTTTAGTTTCTGCAAGCTAACACCTTCTATTGAAGTGAAGATTTGTATGAAAAGACTAAAAGAGTTGGAAAAAAAAATGGAATGGAAATTATTTTTTTTAAGTTTATTTAAATGTGACCATGTGACTTAAAATGTATACAGAAAACATATTAAAATGGACAAATTAGTTCCATGGATTTTCCCCAAATGAATGGGAGTGTAATACATTGGAAATGTAATACAATAATGATAAATAAAATTTAAACATAGAATGTTGTCTTTTTGTGTGTTTGATCAAAAATGAACACTGATATACAGTATTTGAAGTGAAGACATTGACCTTTAGTCAATGGAGTTCTTAATTAGCATGTTCTTGAGTATAACACTATACTACACTGCTAATTTTGAAGGGGGGGGGGGGGGGTGTAAAATGGAA